>RHDR01000252.1:0-41185 GCA_009806295.1 Davidsoniella neocaledoniae
GAAGCAAACTTCAACTAGTCGTCTTAGCCAGCAGTCTGGACAGCATAGTCGAAGAGATGCCGTTAAAACTTTATAGCTATAATTACTGGTAGTTGTCTGATTGGTGAAATTCGCATTTGGTTATGGCTTACTAACCTCTCAGATTACAGTCGTAGTCATCGGCTAAGTAAAATCGACTTGGATGGCACCCCCACGCCGGAGTCGAGGAATCGAGAAACTCTACGGACTCTTGTGCCTTGGGCCTTCTTTTATCGTCAAATGATGACCTCTAGCGTGGGAGGTTTGTTCAAGATTGGAACATTTGAACAGCGGTGAACCTTGAAAGGTGAGTTTTCGGTTTATCCTCTTGTTTTGAAATTCAATCAGGAGATGGATGACCCTGGAACATCGATAAAAAGAAGAAGATAAAAAGAATTAATGACCTCCAGCAAAAGATTTGCGTACCTAAATGTGGCGTGTCGTCAGAGGGTTACATTAGGGTTACATGGGCTGTGATGTCACCTACTTCCAGATCAACAAACCTGTGTCTTGTTATCCAAAGAAGGGAATCGAGGAGCACGACTGCCTTGACTCCACTCCAGAACCAAAGCAAGAACCAAAAAGCGAAGAACCAAAAGTGAAGGACCAAAGAAAAAAAAGGTTTGAGGCTCGATTTCAGCGGCACTCCTTCTCGATTAGATTTTTGCTTCCCTCTATTTCTTTCAATCTGCTATGTTGACTATTATGTCAGATGATATGCTTTACGAACGAGGAAGGTCCACCAGGCCTAACACACAGTTATTGTAAGATGTGACGATTTGCAAATGCAATTACTACTATATTCTGCTACCTCGAATATGACAATCCGAGTAGTTTCTCTCCGACGAAATGCCTGTTGTGTAAGTCTTTTGTTTCTATAGAGTCATAGAAGAAGTAAAACCCAACATATGACGAGCTCATATAAGTGCTACTGAAATTCACAATAATAAATTTATCAACTACTACTAGTTAAATACTTAGAAATTTGGAATATAAGCTAGAAGTTGCTGCTGCTACGATATCGATCCATCCCCTCAAATCGACACTGTTACAGCGCCATTACTAGCTATCGACCGTCTCCTGAAAGCACTGAGCCAAGCCTGCCATCGACAAAATCTGCCATGTTTTTTTTTTCTTTTTTTCCCATCTTTAATTTCCCCAGACTGGCTGATTGCATAGTCTTATGACATGATCCGGTTCCTGCGGATCTCGTCCGTGCATACTCACCTGTATTTTGGACATAGTTAGGCACGTCTGTATGTATACGACTATGTTTGGCCACACTGCGCGGTATGCGCCATAGAGAGTTTAGCTTGCAAGCAGGCTCTTTAATACGTATCAGCGCGTTTTCTGGCATTTTCTTGCCTCTTTCTTACTTCTTACACACACCCGACTATCTTTGGTGGGTTGTTCTTCGATCTTTCAATCTTCAACTGCAACTTCGACTACCGCTACGAATACAACTGCGACTGCTACTATAACTAACATCCTTTGACTGTGACGGTGAATGCTACTTTGCTGTTGCAATACATTCCCGCACTTCTCATTGACTTTGGACAGAGCCACAGCTGGCAAAGCCAAACGAGCCGTGGTCACGTTGACCGTAAGGCCTCTACATATTATGTATATACGTACATCCATTGGAGTCTCACTCATAGAGGGGCGAGAAAAGAGGGAAATTTGCATTATGGCTATAGGGAAATTATGGGCTATAAGACACGCACTTGTGTATCTCATCAACTATTGTCTCGTCTCACGGGGTAGCCACATCTCCAACTGCAGCTTACCTTTTAACACATTCAGCTTGCATTATTCCGTATACACTATATGCTACATATATTCTAAGGAGTGCTTTTTTTGTATATACACTATATTACTCCGGTACTACAAAATGACTGTTATAGGCCTCATTGAAAAATGAAGATGTGATGTCCCAAGACTACTAGTATCTCCAACTGACGGCACAAAATAACGCTTAGCGGAATACGACTACATAGTATATAAGATGTGATATCCGGCTATCTTATAGTGGCATACCGTTGCTACTCCAAAACTAGAGACCACACGCTATTTATTGTCATATGATTAGGTGACGTATGTGTCTGTATGTTCATTGCTTCTTTTTGCATAATGCCTATGTGTGTAAAGTAATATCATATCATGTCAGGTTGTATGTAGCAACGACAAAAACACGACTCAATCTGGTCAGCATCTCAGTATAATAGCTGGAAGACACCTTATGTAGCCCACATCTGTATACACATTTTGACTATTTAAGAAAAAGGTTAGAGATGGTACTGGTCTATCGTTAGTCCATATGTTGATACATATTTGTCTACATAGCAGTTTCATAACCCGTAGGTCTCACTGTTAATATACCATGTATAGTGGCTTCAAGGTCGATGTGACTATTACCTTATTCTGCTATTGGCCTATTAAACTGACCCAATCGATATCTGCTAGGATTAATCTCTAGACCGACACTCTCCCTACGTGATCCAAACCCCCGATCGTGGGGCTTGGATCGTGAGCACTGATGATGTGACTTGATTTAGTGTATACCTATACTATTATACCCAAACAAAAGGAACTAGAAGAACGGAACATTATTGTCTGGCCGCCGAGTCGGGATCTTTGTGTTACAAGTATCAGATACACCGTAACAATGAACTCTAACATCTTGGTAGAGCCGACAACATGGCATTACGAAGCGTCATGGCAAGTTTTGGTAACAGCATACCGTCATTAGAGACTATTATTATTTCGCTCCTCTTCTTCTTATTTCTCTGTTTAATGGCTCGTACTACCGTAGTATACATGACTTGCAGATTTCATGTGTACGACTAACTAACTATCAAGGACTAGTTATACCATGAATCGGGGCTTTGGAGCCGCTTCGGCTTGGCAGATATATGTACCTTGGGAATTGTAACTGGACCCCACGTCCCTGAAAAGCGTCTAAAAAACTAAGCCAACTTCTTTAGGCAAGAGTATGCGTCGAGGAGTGACCCCGGGGGACTATAGAATAATATACTTGGTTGGCTTTGGGGCGAACATGGGCCCGTCTCAGAGTCTACATACATATCTGTATACAGATACAACCATACCAACAAGTACATTAGCAGCCAGGCAGGGTACGTACCGTCACAGTGGAAGATTGGAATTGGAGAATGTTGAATGGTGTATTGTATGTGTACATGGCATGGCGTACCTTATATTACATGGTATCTGGCAACGGTGCGCTACTTCCCAAGTAAAATATATCACATGTGGCGGCTTGACCCTAGAACATGATATATGTACGGATATGTGTACTAATCTATCGGTCATCCAGGAACCAACTGCAACCTGCATACATGTAATGTACTTACTGAAGCTACAAGATAAAGCCAAGCACTAGCACTAATAAAAAGTCCGGGAGCTCCTCCTTTCGTCATTTTTCAAAGATTATGGACTAGGATCTTGTAACTACAGACATACACATATAAAAGACGAGAGACATACTTGGTCAACAATCCGCGGTGAATACCCTGTCAGCGTGTTTCTGACATTCAAAAGCCTGGCATGCATCTTTCGAGACGGTGTATATTGATTGCGATATAAACAAGTTGTATCATCGAGAATAGTCATTCTGACTGGAAATGTGACTAACTTTGTGTATGCTTGGCACAGAAGAGGAATACCTTGATCGCTTCATCACTAGCTTTGTTAGAAAAAGAAACGCCGTAAATTGGAGAATTCATAAAATTTGACCTTGTGTTGACACTGTCTTGTGATGGCCAAACTGTATGTACGTATTATGTATTCTCTTGCTTCGATTTTGCTATTTGTCTATTTTTTGTATGATTCAATGCTAGTATGAGGTTGTTGTGTTTAGGCAGACGATACCAAAGAAAGATGAAGGAAACGAAATCTACTCAACGGTGATATGATAATCAAAGGGGCATTGCTGTGGCTGCATATAAGACAACAGTGATAGGTGATAAGCAATAGGACGCCCTTGACATCTGGAGTCCCTAGAAAATACACATATGGTTATAGAATTACCGTACATACATACCATGTACAATTTATACACGATCCTTGATGTTTATTGATATATTCGTTTTTCTGTATTACGCCTCACTCTATATACATACATAGTATAGTTAGTTACCCTCGCTTGTCTAGTCATATTCTAGTTGTATTAGAGCGTTCTAGGGACCACACATAAAAAAAGAAAATATGTATAGTGAGATGATAGAAAAAGTATCTCATGACATAGTGTGAAATGTGTTCTCATGGATCCATGACTTACAAATACTGTACTTCTTATATTCCACATCCTTAACTCCACGTATACAGATACATGTTGTGGCGTTGTACTTTAGCTGCTACATCAAGACGACAATACATCCTGGTTGCTATGTTACTTCATATAGAAGAAGACTTTCTTTATAGTGGCTGTAATGGCTACCAAGATACTCTTCTACCACTTGACAAACCCAGTAAAACTATCACGGTGAATCTACAGAGTGAATCGACCATATGAAATCAGTAGAAAGAATAGAAAAGATATGTTACAACAAGAAGCAAAACGAACAAAGAAACATAAGTAAAGCAAGTGAAATCAAAGAAATCAACCCTTAGCATATAAGCCTACAAAAAACTCTTATAGTACCCGTTTATATTTTCCATCACCCCATCACCTCATATCTCTAAACTCAGATCCCGATTCAGAGCCTCTATCGTCGTGCTCTTTACGCCTGACTCTCAGTCACACTTGCTTGATCGGTGTGATTTTGCGGCCAGCTCAAGGGAAGTTGCAATACTCTATCTAAAAACGCATCTCCTTCGAGTTCTTTGTTATTATCATTGAAATACGGCGCCCAGTCCCAAAAAGAAAGGCTCTGCAGAGCCGTGTTCAAGGAGTCCGTGTCGTCTAGTTGGTCGGCAGCATCGCCATTGATCGATAGTGGCACCAACAAACTATCCTGTGGTGTATCCGGGCCGTCCCGGTCTGATGGAGATGCAGGGATCGATGCTATAGGGCCACTATCGTCGCCGTTGTGTGGAATGCTGTGGCGTTGACGCGGTGATTGGTTCGTCAGGATGACGCTGTTTCCTGTAATGCGAGAGCCGTAATCGCTGTCCCAGAGATCCTTTCTTCCAGGCTGCTCTGCTAGGGCGTTGGGTGTCATTGCTTCTCCAGACTCGGCACGACGGTTCTCACGCTCGACGAAGCGACGGGCTATAGTATGGAAAATCTGGTCGCAGTGTCGAAAGGTTTCCTGCCAGTTTGCACCAGCTGCCATGAAAGATGCCATGTCCACAAGCACCTTGAAGGCTGTGCTCGTTGGACCGTTCTCGTAGATGTCGACACTCCCTTGGTCATCGGACTCATCTGCACTGAACATGCGGCACTTGGGATCCATATGTGGGAAGTGGCGGGCGTAAAGCCCTACAAAAGACGAAGTCCATACGCCAAACAGCATCAGCGGTGAAAACGGCAGTTTATTGCCCGACCACTGCACGATGTCAACAATATCGCGTGACGCCCTGAACAGAGTGTCGGCACTGTCGATCCAGAAATTCTGAGGTGCTGGAGGCAGTAACGGCGGATCTATCGGGCCGACGGGACTTGTGCAACGCAAAGCTACAAAGGGCACGTATTCGCGGTGTAGCATCATCTCGCAGAGTGCAACGATAGTACGGATGGATACATGGATCACGTGCTCGTGCACAGGAGGGAGATTGCGATGGTCGATATATTTGAATGTCAAATATACCGGCAGATGAGCTGTGAACCGGCTCAGAGTATTGCTCAGTGTCTGGAAGCGCGAATCTTCCCACGGCGGCTGGGTGCCATCTAGAGCACGGCCACCACTAGCACTGTACTTTGCAATCTCGCCCCATAGCTCGACAAGACGCACAAAGAAGCTGGTGTCGTTATCGTAGGGTACTACGTCCTGCTCATGACACGATTTGCGCGGCCAGAAGACACTGTTTGGTTTAGGGTCTGAAGAGTCCCAATCATGGGACGGCAGTCGGATATACAGACATTCACCAACAACGCGCCAGTTTTGGTCTTGGCTGACATTGACAAAGCGGTCAAGAATGAAGCAGCTGTACATGGTGCGGCGACGCACTTCGGCATATATTCGGGCTTCCTTGAGTTCATCGGCTGTCGCATTCGGCTTTGGCATACGTCGATATAGTAGCGGCATGTGAGAGGCATCAAGCTCGCGGTTAAGGCGCATGTCATAGGCTAGAACTATAGCCATGCCAATGTACAGCATCGAGCCTTTCGGGCTCACGCCTTTCATCCACTCGTGAACGCCTAGCATGAGTAGGGCCTGAACACACTCTACACCCTTGATGGTGAGATCAGAGGGGATGGTTCCCAATGAATGGGTCAGATGTCGTGAGTAGAAGAGCGAAGCCCGGGTGGCCTCGTCCTCGCGAGAGGCATTTCCACTGGATGATGTAGCTTTGCTATTATGGCCAGCCTTGGTAGAAACATATCTGCTTAGCTCACGGTGGAAGCGTATTGTCAATGTGAGTATGCCAAGTAGCACCACATTAGTCTCATGCGGCAGCTTTTCACGAAGACAATACTTGCGCTCAACCGCTCTTTTATAGGTGGGGATATGAATGAACGGCAGCTCTGCAGAAAAGTGCTGTTGAAACAATTCGAAGATTATATACCATTGTGATGTAGTAAGGAACTCGTATCCGAGGGCTATCTCGGCCTGTTCCTTGCATTCATTGTGGTCCGTATAAACTACGTCGCCATGGCGCTTCACACGCTTCTTGTCCCGCTCGGCCTCCTTCTCGGGCTTAGTCGGGGCCGGGACGGCTGACGATGATGTTGCTCCAGATTCGGTGTACCGACACACTTTCCCGGCCTTGATACACGTCTCGCAAGCTGTTTGGGTACCTTGGTTTTCACATTTGATCTTGGATCTGCGACAGTTCCCACAAGCAACAAGTGATCTCGCTGGCTGCTTTATGCGTTGTAGCTTTCGGACTTGGGTTGACGATAGCACATTGGAAGCTTGGCTAGACACGAAATTAAAGGAAGATTTGGTGTATGACCCTGACGATGCATTCTTAGCAACTGATGGATCGACGCCAGTCCCGCTAGATGTTGCGAATACACTGAATGCTCCACCACCGGGCAACTGAGCAGGTGCCATAGAAAATGGTGCCGACGCTGTCTTCATCGATGTTAGGGGGCTTGCACTGTTGGCCTCGCTACCTATACTGCGCCGTTGACCTAAGGCAGCTCGGCCATCGTGATGACGCTTCTGGGGGGCAACAGACGCTGGTGATGCTAGCAGTGGCGATGTTGACTGACTGTGAGCGTCGTCCTGATTCGAAAGTACATTCTGATGGATGTGGTGCGTCGTGCTGTATGCTGTGCCACTACTAAGCGTAGAGTTGAATGGAGAATACTCCGGTATATGGGTAGATATTACTGGTGCCGGCATACCCGAGCTAGTGCTAGGCCGTGAGTCTATAGGCTCATCAACTAACAAGGCTGAGATCCGCATGGCCGATTTACTAGCCTGAGGTTTGCTCGCCATTGGAATGCCCTCCTCCATTTCGGCTGGGATCATGTTGGCAACAGCTCACGATATACGAAGAAACCAGAGAAACTGGGATAAGTAAAAAGGATGCTGTTCAATCCACTTGAATCCAAGCCAGAGTTATATCAAAGTGTAGCTTATCAGGTAACACCATTAATATATTAAACAGGGATGTCAGGGATGTCTAACGACACTCACACCCCCCCCTCATTCACTAGCTGGCTAGCGACCAGACGAGTTATTCCAGACTAGTTATACCAGATGATATGTAGACGTCAAATGAGTTTGAACGGCTGGCGGAAGATAGTTCGATGGCTCATAAGAGATGAAAGCACCAAAACTTGGTGGCTAAATAGCCGGTCAAGACGGCTGGAAAGTGCAAAAAAAGAGCAGTGGGAACGAAAGAGTAATTAATGACCTAGGAAGTTGCCGAGAATTATAATTAGTCAAATGCAAGATAATGAACAAACTCTCACTAAGTACAGGGAATGATGAAATTTTGAAAGTTCTTGAATGTGAAGATGAAGGAGAGCAAGTTTCTATAAAGTAGATCTATTATCTTGTATGGCAGGAGCGGGCTGAAGGCTATGCAGGAAAAAATAAACAAAGAAAATGAAGAGCACTTTAATATTATCATATACTCAAAGCCTGATATGCAGAATGCAGTAGTTGCCAGCTGAAGAAGGGTAGTTCAGACGCAAAAGGCAGTCGAGCTGCAGCAAGCAGTTGCCCTTTTAGACCGAGTCCGATAGCTGCACTTGCAACTAGTTGCACACCAACAACATAACAACTACCCGGGCAACTACCTCAAGCGGCTGGCTGTCAGCAATATTCTGGGGGGGAGGGGGGGGGGGAGGGGGGTTATCTTGATTCAAGAACGAAGAAGAGAGGTGAAATAGCAAGAAATATAGAGCCAGGCATCTGCCGAGAATAGATCAAGTTTCAAGTCTACTCTAAGTCTAAGAGATGTCTAAGAGGTGGTAAACTTTTTCTTTTTAATCTCCACACCTCGAAGTACGGGCTTGATTTGCGAGTGAAGGAGACAAGACGGCGATAGTATATGGGTACGTTATGGTTTCTTCTTATTTGAGCAAATATATGGTCAATCCTGTGAATAAGTGATGGGGCTTTTCCTGTTCGTTGTCCCGCTGCATAGTCTCACTAGCCCTGCTGCCGTCTTTTAGTGGCCAGTTCTCACCAAATTTTCTCGTTTGTTGCGTTAGGTTGCCCATTGGCAAGAACTAGCCGAGATAATGCCAATGCAACTCGGGCAGACTCTTTGTGCAGATTCTTTGTTCCCTAGGCTCTCTTGAAGATCGGACGGCAAACTAAGCTTGCCCTATATCTATGTTCGTGTAATTGTGGTAAAAAAGTAACTAGATGGTGAAGAGCAGAAACATTCTAGGCGAAGACTAAGAAAGCTTTTGCTAGATGACCACAGCATGGAGCTTCCTCTATCTATTGAAATCCAGCGGTTTCGCGGATAGAAGCAGGAGCTTAAACCAGAACATTCAAGTAACAACTCGTAGTTGGACACTTTATGGCATAGGGCACGGGGTAAATCAGGATTATGAAGCACTTAATACCCCCATTGTTCTCTAGAAGAGCATAGAAACAAATAAAAACCAAATGCTAAGGCTAAGAGTGTATTCTCCAGTGTGAAGATCTCTCGGTGAAAAGTGAGGTGAGCAGAGCTCAGAAAGAAAGTTAACATACCGTATGATAACAGCCTTCCGGGAACTTATAGAAAGATGAGACTGGGCCGGTTTGTAGTATCGCTTGGTGTCGGCGTAATGTATATTTGATATGTGACAGGGCAATACTTCTAGTATTAAAAGATGAAGAGGACTAATAGATGCGACCGCCAAAGAAGATGATAGAAAGCACCACCGGTTTATCATATGCGGCAAGATACGACGAGATGAGTAGGGCCAGAAAGGAAGCCGACAGGCAAAGATGAGACCAGTCTCTCAAAACTAAAGAAATTAATGGGCAGAGTGATAACAAAGAACGGTATGAAATGAAGCGTAGTATCAGACAAAGAATATATAGAGTAGGTAGAATATCTACTATTGTATTGTAGTAGAAGCCGCACTCAGTCTATCCTAGGGTGAGAGAGTAGAATAAAAAGAAAGACGGAGAGAAAAAAATATATATACCGAGTAAGATGCAAGATCCCAGGCAGGGCTGAACTTGGGCTTAGCTTCTAACGGAGGGCTTATTTTTTTTCTTGGTTTTTTTTTTGCTTGATTTGTTAGTTAGCTATCATTGAGCTTAATGGCAAAAAAAATGCAAAATAAGAGCACCAGATAACGGGTGTCAAAAGCAGAAGCAGTAGTTGTATATACAGTGTAATTTGTCTACCTTTTGTGCCTCCTTTCGTTCTTCTCGGGCTCTATTTCCCGTTATGTCAGCTGAAACTGAAATATAATAACAGTTCTTGATGTTGCTGTGAGGAAATGTGTGAGCCCAACAAAATGCAACGTACAATTAATAGGTAGATATGCGGCCGTAAAAAGAGCCCAATGGATATAGGGAGAACAAAATGCTATTGTCGTGGTCGTTCTACTATTCAGCTCAAGCTTCAGCCCCCATAAAACCAGCCAACTCACGCATATGCAGATGAATAATGGACAAACACAGATACAAGAGGCAAGTATTTTATATGCTTGAGAGACCGTTACGGCCAATGGACCAAGTCTGGCAGGTCTGGTCTGGTCTGGTCTGGCTAGATCCACATAGGTCAAGGGATAGACGGGAAAGTATAGCGAGGAGGACGGATGGTTTTCGTGTAGCGGGTACTGCTGGTGTTGGTGTAGTAGGAATGTGCTGTTCGGGATATTACTATCATACGTAAAGCCGTTACGGAGGAAGCAGGCCTAACGGGTTGCTAAATCCAAGTAGTAAAACAGAATAGGGAACACAGTGGCTGTATACAGCCGGCACGTGGAACGTCGGGAATTTAAGCCGATAGATCGAAGAGGTTCAAGGGAAGAAAGAGATAGAGAAAGAGAAAGCAGCACATCAGACTATGCCGAACCCAAGCCGACAAACCAAGCACGACAGACTGACGGAAACAAAACTGACGGTCACGGATGTAGTTTTACGGTATATAAACCAAAGCAAGCTACATATATCAGAGCTTGTATAGTGCGCCAAAGCCACAGACGATCCAGAACATTGGTCAGCCAGAGAAATCCTAAGGCAGGTCAGAACAATAGAGTCTCAACCTGACTAGACGATAGACAATATATCCGGGTTGGTGGCGGTAGTGATGTAGGTTTAGTTATAAAAAAAATAAAGAACAATAAAAAATAGTTTTTTTTTTCTAAAAATAAAAATAAAATAGGAACAAGATAGAGAAAGACACTATCCAAGACAAGGCAAAGAGAGGAGCTCGTCAAAATGTCGTTGAAATAATTTAGCCATAGCATCAGATCAGCTCTTGATCTTGCCTAGGCTAGAGCGCGACAGCGGGATAATCGTCTCCTTTTTTAGAGGAATCGCTGCCCGACGATATGATGGCGGATGGGATGGATGAACCTGGGCATGAAAGTGGAATGTGGATTTTGACTTGGGATGGATATTTTGCTTTGTTTCAAAATGGACATGGCAAAGCTAGCTAGCTGGTCAATTAAATCTCGAGTTCCCGGATAGAGCCAGCTACTAGATTAAGTAATTCCGGCTTTGGTGGAGGGCCAGTTGGAAATCTCGGGTAGTTGACTGCAATGATAAGGACATCAAGATCATAAATCAACAATAATTACTACAGTCACTGCCATAGAATATACACATATAGTCACTCTTCTATCAGCCACAAGCCCCGTCTCTATTCATGGAATTATCCATCTTGCCTGCCCAGGTTGGATGTCGAGCTGCGGTAGGGTAGGACAGCTGCTGCAAAGATCAAATAGTAATCACTGTCGTCGTACTGGGGAATTTGTAATGTTACGGGGCCGTGAACTACTACCACTCTACACAGCTCAGAGTTCAGAGCTTGCAGCTTAGCTCTATTTTAGTGACGGCCGGGTTTTTGCATGGTCAGGCCCGGTCATTTATAGTAGGCTATTCAACTCGGGTTTAGACCAGAAGATACAAAATCAGAGTCAGCAAGAAAAGGTAACCTCAGTCGAGTCAGTCTAGATATTAGACACGATCAAATTGGCCCAGTATCTGACAGCCATGGCAGGATAGAAAGAATCCTAAAAGATATAAAGCAACAATACCATCATCGTCATCATAGATAGTAATAAAAGGATGACTCGCCGGTTCGCTCGCCAAACTTGAGAGACTGCCAGCAGAGCGCTCAGCTGCAGGCTGAATAGCGGCCCATTGGATGCCATACTCTGGCAGCAAACCACTTCACTTCCTACGAGCACTTAATTCGCTAACTGCTCGAACGTCACCGGACCAAACCTTGGCTCCATCACGGTAGAAATAAACAAAAAAAAAACTTCATTGTTATCCAAGGGGAGGTGTTGTCTGTCGATGACAGGCATTTTTGTATAGTTTAAGAACCACCTTGCTAAGTATCAATCAGGATCAAGATGTTAGAAATGGTAAAAAAGCAAATACACTATGTAAAAATACATGTTATAATTACATGTACATATATCAATAGACAAGCCTTGACCTGGAGTTTCCTCTTGGCTAGCTAGGAACAGGCCAGGGTGCAAGGTTTGTTGGCCCCCAGACCAGGCCAAAGCCAGCTGACAAGTGCTATACAGATACGTAAATAACCAGTATCTGTAAGTATGTATATACGATACGTAGCTGGACCACAGTAGACAAAGTACATAAGTAGATAATATCAAAGAAAAGTTAAACATTCAAATCTAAGAGACGGATTTCTTTGTAACCCCTTGCACTCAAAAAGGTGAATATCGTGACAAGCAGAGTTTGTGTTGCACAATCCATTTTCTACCTCATAAATAAGTACTTACTCTTTTCTTGACAGAAAGAAAAATAGTCTATATTTAGGTCTACAATGCATACTCTTGACTGTAAGTAAAAGGCTACTAACTACATACTTCAGATATATTTTCAGTATCTTCAAGTCTACTCCATCTCTTGCCCTTCTTCACAATTATTCCGGGCGCCCTTGCATTACGCAATAGCAAGTATCTCAAATAATAAACCCCGCATAAGTTGCAATAAAAAATAAAAATAAAAATGAAGGACTGGGTTGATTCATAAGCGAGGTCCCATTCAAGTCTACAAAAAGAAATTATAAGAGCAGCTTCGAGAAGCTCTGCCACCGACTGACTTGATCTGTAAACTCAGAGTTGTAGTAACTAATTCTATCGATATACAACGCAATTGTCTCGATATTCTTCTGGTAGTTTGTGTCATCTTCTATAACCAATTTATATGTATACAGCCCAGCACGAACAGGCTACACCTACTACATAGTTATCAGGATATTAGTAACAGCTACAGACTCAGTAGTAGCAAGCTATCCTGCTCCGGACCAGGTAGTAAGTTCGGATTTAGGGTAATGTCGTATTGTGATCCAGCCGGTTATTTCATGTGCTGTATTTGCATGTAAGGTTTGCCGTGTTTGTCTGCTCGTAGTAAGAAGTAACTCAACACACGTAGTTTTGGCTGTAACTAACTAATAAAAAGTATTTCAAATTATTCCAAAAGTAAAGGATAAGAAAACCAAGAAGCTAGGACTGCTAGTAAGCCAAAGCTGTAAATCTAATTGTAAATCCCAAGACGTTTTGTTGCTCCCCCTGCAAGACTTTTTTTTTCTTGTTTCTTAATTTAATAATACGGTTCGTTTTAGTAGCATTCATCGGAACAAGTCATTGTTTCGGCTTCCTTCATCCATGAATAAAATCAAAAAGACCAATATCGATCTGGAATCCCACATTTACCTTGGGTTTTTTAAAGAAAAAAAAAATACCTAGACACCAGTCTTTCATGTTGTATTCACTGTCTCTATTATTATCCTTTCTCGGTGATGGGCTCTCTTAGTATTTTACCATGATAACTAACTAATGCTACACAGCCAAAATAGAAGACTAAAGAGAAAGATGGGGGGGTAAACGCCTCTTATTCACCAAGGGCGTACAACGCCATGGCGTTCGAATGGATATTGTATCTGTGTACGTACAAATATCATCATTCTTATCACAATATAAAACATGCAATAAGCGGAGGTTGGCCTCTCTGTGTCTTACAGTTGTCATGTTTCGATTTCGTCACCCATTAGCTATGTACATAGGTACATATATATGCTCATAGGGCCCAAATAAGTGCCCAAATAGAGCATACGCCTATATAAGTAGATGTAACTACAGTATTTTTCCTTTTTGTGATTCGTACTCTCCCAAATTCTTGCCTTCGACATGTTTTCTTTTCTCGGGCTTGGTTTTCTTGCTCCGACGGCATATATGATCCCATTCTTACATACACTAGTTATATTCAGCTATCGAGGTTTGCTTACAATCTCCTCTTTCGTCGTTAGAGTTCAACTTGGAGGTTCCTTCGAGCTCATAATCATGATAGTATGTTATAATTATATACATATCTGTATATCTTTGTTTCGGCCAACACAAAGCCAGCCAGCCTCTCTCAATATTATTCGCATCAGGAAGTCACATTTCGGTCCAACGTGAAAGTAATGACTACACCCTGGATATATATGTATAGTTTTTAGTATTTAGTCGGTGTATTGTACAGATATAGTTGTATGTATGTACTTCATATTCACAAGTGCCAAAACACGGATATGTTTTATTTATTTTTCCAAGTGGCATTAACTAACCATCTCATATGTGATGATCGCACCATCAACCGTGTTTCTCATTCTAGATTCTATAAGCCGTTCTTTCACCAGTTCTGCCAAACATCATGTGAAACGAGAGCTTGCTATACAGATAATTTATCACGCCAACATAACTCGCTTATTTTTTTGTGCTTTGGGGCGCATTTTACGGCCTATGCAATTCAAATCATGTCACAAAATCGACAAGAAAGAAAAAAGGGAAGTGAAAAAATGATCAAACAGGAGGGAAAACCCCACCAAAATCGATTCCCGTCCATATTTGATACAATATAGGGACCTAATATAGGGACTTTGCATAGGGATATTCACTATAGTTGCTCTAAAGATGGCGTGAATTCGCCCGAATAGATAGGTCGAGTGAGTACAGATATGTATATGTACATGTACATACATACATATGTATCTGTATAATTCTATATGTAAGCCATCAAAACAGTGTATGGCCCGTAATGTTGGTCATGTTACTTATCTCGCCTGCTCAAGCTTTAGCAATGTGATTACTAGCAGCCCAGAGCAACATTTTTCGATGTTTCATTTCGGAGATACGGTACATGTAGTACATGTGACATATTAAAAGCCCGGATGCGACATATCACATTCACGGTCAAGAAAACAGCCTCTTTTGTGCCTCCTTGTCATTACGCACCGTTAAGTTTCTCAATGAAATGGCAGCATGCATAACTGTTGATTTGTATGTATGTACTTACAGACATAGTACACGGACTCAGCTTCTTAAGTGTCTGCTTAAAGCGCCTGCTTGGTTTGGTGCGATGGTTCTTCAATTCTCTGGTAAGAACAGCTGCCGTCATCTCTAACCTCAGGCCTCTTATTTGGTAGCGGCAAAAAGGCACTACTATAGAACTGCCTTCAGTAGTGCAAGAGCCAATGTGACGGAACATACTGATACTCTAGGTTGAGCTAATGCAATGGCGGGCTGTTTGCTGTTGCTTTCCCTGCACCCTGCTCTACTGGCCTTTACAGGGCTTGTCAATTTTGTTTGTCCCTTGATCCTCAACAATGTCGTGATTATGCTTGCCCGAGTCTCGCCAACGATTCCCTCGGCCATTGTCCTTGTCGAAAGGGTTGGGTTGGATCGCGAATTAGGGTTTGTCAAGGGTTCGATACCTACATACGGAAGAAGTTAGAAAGCAATCATTGAGCCTAAATTTAGCTTGGATAATAGGAGTTTGCTGTGATTGCGGGCGCCCTTTAGCTTTTAAGCGCTAAACAGAGGCCTCTGAGGCGCTGATAGTTTTTAAGCTCTTGGCGTCGCATCAACAGTAGGTCCAATCACAAGCTGATGGCGCCCTCTCTAGCCGCCCTTTTCACAGTTTATACAAGATTGTAGAAGATGTATTTGCCGTCATTTTTGTCTCTTTAGTAGTTGATCTTGTTAGTTTGGGTAGAATACATAGACATGGATAGAGAATGTGCTGGCGCTTCAAAACATGGAACAAAACCCAAGCCAACCCTCTTTTCCTACTCTTCTCCTCTATGAAAACTTGGCTGTGCACTGCCTCGAAACACGTCTTGAGGGAGACCGTTTTTCTGTCACTGCCCATATGTTTCTTGCAAGACGCTATCGCAGCTGACAAAACAAAAAAGTAGAAGAAACCAGGAAAAAGGAGACGAGGAAGCTTTTCGACCCTGATTCTACCCTGTTTATAAACCCAAAGCTGTCTATCTTCCTAGCCGTTTTCCTAGCTTGCAACCTTCTTTTTGGACCTCATTACCAAACTCCTATCAGCTAGTCTTCTTCTCACTCTTGCAATTACAAGAGCTACCTACACATCTGTTACTGGCATCTTCATTACTGGCCTCTCTATCGCACACTGGCTTTGACAGGCACCAAACCCCGCATCCTGTTGCCCCCAATTCCACTCGAGTACACTACAGAAAAGAAAAGCACAGCAAAAGCCAGCCGCTTCTTTCGACGATATCTTTAGCTTCCGTAAACCCTTGGGGCTCTACTATACTACGCCTTTTGCTTCTTGTTCCTGAGCATCTTAGTCTTCCGACTTATCCGATATACGGTGCTGCACTGCACTGCACTGCCTTATCTGTTACCTTCCAGTATCTCTTCACTGCTCTCTTGTTCTGTGTTATGCTATACAGTATGACTGCCAATCATAACGTACGTCTTTTTAACTCCCGGCCAGGATCGTCGCTTGTCCACCTGCATGTGCGCAGTTCTGTCGGATTCCGTGCGGTGCTGTTATTGCTACTGTTACTGTTACTGTGAATGTTAGCTATTATATTACTGCTGCTGATATTGTCACTACTTTTTTTTGACTGTATAACTCCTTCCCTCTCGGGCATATGCTGACCCTCGTATCCATTTGTCACTATAGGACCCCAAGTTGCTGTATGCCATTAGTGGCGTCAAAGCCTATCATCTAGCCCACGGCCATGAAGAGAGTCTAACGCCAGCGGGCCCCCAAACACTATCGTTGCTTATGGTGCCAACTGCATCGCCATTTGCCAATCTGCCTGGTTCCAATGTGCCAGAAGAAGACTTTTATCTTCACTTGCATCTGCCCCCAGAGCTGGACTTGCCTCTGCCAGCCACTACTCAGATTTACCATCAGCCGCCTACCAGCTATCTGATTCCACGATGGGATCTGGGCCCTGACAGTGGCGCATTTACGCGCGTAGAATTCCCCTCACCGGGATCGCGAAAGGGGTTGCAAGAAGACGTCGATACATTCGAAACCATCCTTGCCCAGTGTACAGCGTTCCTAGAACGTGCCCCTCCGCCCAAGCGAGCTGTGGCGTTCGATTCGCGCCAACTCAAAGCTACGACCAAGTCTGGCACTACTGGTGCTGGTACTGGTACTGCTTCTGGTGCTATCACTAGCCGTGCTATCACTAGCCGTGATATCTCAAAAGGCAATGCTAAAGCCAAGGAGGCCTTCTCACGATCAGGAACCATTCGTTCAAAGTCGTCAGAGTTCTTACCTGCCTATAACCCTGCCGAGTTTGCCCCCGGTCAGGCATATGCCTCTGGAAGCTATAGCTCCGGTAATACCGGTCGTATCGTATTAATCAACGAGGAGGATGGAAGCGTTGTTGGCGAGCTGAGCGAGGGATACACCGTCGACGATAGAAAAATCAAGCATGGGTCCAAAGGTATGCATGCCACCAAATCACACCGAGACATCATGGCTATCTTCTTTGTTCATCAACCACTAACACACACATCACATTCTTGATGTTTAGAGCCCGTCGAGATCTCACTTCCCACGAGTGGCGCCTACTCTATTGGCGTGGCACCACCATCCGAAGATTACAGAGAGATCGATATGCACCCGGCGTACAAAAACTCCACTCTGGTTGACGGAGCAAAGAAGGCGTCACAGATAATAGTGACCACCTCCAATCTGATATCCCAGACGCTACAAACCCAGGCCGACTCATATATTCGAAAGACCGAGCCAACCACTCAGCCCGTGAGCTTCGATGCTACTACGCACCAGCACATTCGCAGAATCAACGACATGTCAGCCAAGGCTGCCCAGTTGTCATCAGCTACTGTTGGCCATATCAGCAAAGTGGCCCAGACCTTCGGCTCTGGCATAGGCCGCAAAAAAGATGGCTCGGGAAAAGGCTACGATGCCCAAGGCAATGTCATCGAAACATATAAACCTGGAATGCTGAACAAGTCTCTGATGGCCTTCAACACTATGGTAGATGGTCTCGACTATGCCACTAAGAATTTGTTGGTCAGCACATCGTCGTCCGTTACGAGTGTCGTGGATCACCGGTGGGGCCAGGAAGCCGCTGATGTCTCGCGTAACTTTGGATCCGGAGTCAAGAATGTTGCTCTGGTTTACATTGACGTTACTGGAGTTTCGCGCAAAGCAATCCTCAAGAGCATAGCTAAAGGCATGGTGGTTGGAAAGGTCAAGGGTGGCGGCAACATCGTAGTCGATGAGGCTGGCGCCTTGGGGATCACTCCCGAGAAACAAATCACTATGCGAGACGATGCTAGTGTAATGTCGGGGAAGACGTTGGTAGACTCCAAGGGAAAGTCGTCTTTGCGGTAGGCCGTCTAGTCACTGTAGCTGTTTGTAATTATATAATTTAGTAAGAATGCAAGAATACCAGCATGGCGGACTCTGTGCTATGTACACCATCAGACTCGATACAGGGTTACGTAAACTTGTGATAACCCTAACACTGCAATTGGCAGCTTCAAATGTGATGTCAGAGTGGATCCCAAATTAGCCCATTGACGAATGAAATATGCCGCGCAATGATTAGACTGTAGCCTTCCTAGTAAACAGACCAAGGCCCTCTCTACACCAAATGCACCAGAATACAACAGCACATTATCCAGTACAACATCACACTAATCCTGAGCTCCGACCGTTCGTTAAATCGCTAAAAAACCGTGAGCTACCCCCAATGCATGTGACGCTGCCACTATAAACGCACAAAAACACAGCGTTCTGGTTCGTGCAGCTGACATACATGTGTCTGTGTCGCCTGGAGATTTGTGGGAGTATTCTTTTGTGCCTTCGCGACCACAAAACAAATAGTAGTAGACCGTCTGGTTTTGAGTCTCAGTCTGGGTAGGTCAACAAATACAAAGGAAATGATAGATTCAGCAGCAGCAGCTGTTACTGTGGCTACTCTTGGCTATCATAGGCTTTCCATCCCCCTCTATCTCATCTCTCCCCCCCACCATCAAGCCTGTAAATGGTCCTAGCAAAGCTCTGTACTGTGTATATATGTACATACGGGATCTCTTTTCAATCGCTAACTAAAACGCCCGATCTTGTCCTGGACAATAGTTCTGACGGTGACCGTCGCCGTAAGCGTCGCAAATGCTTCACGAAATTCTTCTTTCCCTGGCGGGCAATCCGTCACCGCTCCTCAACGCGCCGAATCTTGACCCAATAAACACTACCACCAATGACAATCTAGCTCTCACACCTCCAGAGCGCCAGTTGATTGGCAACTGCGCACAGCTCAGCGAGCTCAACACCAAGCTACAAAGCTACTCTAGCCAGATCCGGTCGTCGCACCCATCGATGATCTGTCGGGCTGCTGCCACGGCCATAGAGACGGATCATCTGCGTGCCTTTCAACAGCGCATCTTGGAGGTCGAACAGAGCATCATCTCTGGCGATTCTGCTCTCGTGGGTGCGTACAAGGCAGTCCCTCTCACAGCTGTAATCGGCGAGTTCTCAGAATGGACTAGGAGGCTACGGTGGCTTTGGGAAATCGTGCAGTTCATTTTGAGGGTGGATGAAGGCAAGCCGTGTGCCGGAGCTCGCTTGATAGATCGTCTGCGGAAAGAGATGCAGACTGGCTACCAAGATATAGAAACTGCGGCAGTAGGTCTCGTACGGGCAGCCGAGATGGCCTGGCTCAAGCAGGCTGCCGCATGGATATTGTATGGGAGACTTCCCGGGTCGGGAGTGACTGACTTCTTCATCCAGAAGACACCCACAGAGGTATGTAAGCTCTGATCACACTGCCACTTGGCTGATTTCTAACCAGAGACAACTGCACGTAGGAATTTGCTCTGGCCCCAGATTTGCTGCCTAGCTTTGTAACGCCCACGGCAGCATCATCAATGCTCTTTGTAGGCCGTGCCTTGAACCATCCCAAAGTTAGAATTGCCATTGAATCAGGGCCGGCTGGCCGCGAGCTTCTAGCCTCGCAACTGAGGGAACTTTCACAACTATCACATCCAATAAACAGAGAACAATTCAGTCGTACCATTAACTCAGTACGACTGGCACTTTCCAAGAACACTCTACAAAAGCTACTGCCTCTAGATCAAGTGTGCTCAACACTTACTCTTTTCCGGGAGTTCTTCCTTCTTGGCAGAGGCGAGTTTGCCATGACTCTGTCACAAGAGGCCGATGAAAAGAGCCGTAGTAGATGGAGGCGAGCCGACAATCTTGCGTACGAAAAGCGTGATGCTTTGGGCAATGTGATAGTAAAGCAAGGTGAAGTGACTCGGGTTCTTGCTAGAGTTTGGGCTACTCTTGGATCGATGCAAGGCCTACATGCAGACGAAGACGATGGTCTAGAACTCGCTCGTGGCCTTCTTCGCCTCCAACTAACCAAATCTAAGCCTCAAACTCCTCTGAAGTTAACAGCACGTGCTTCCTCGAAATCGACCAGCACAACTATTGCAGACACGCCATTCCGGAACCTCCTATTCTCTACGCCAACAGCACTCACGATTCCAGAGATCCCGTCACCACTAGACATGTTCTTGTCTCCATCAGATCTGCAGATATATTCCGCCATCAACTCATACTTGTTGTCCATCAAGCGAGCCCATATACGACTTACCGATCTTTGGATAGCGACCCCTCTGCGGCGTCATCATCCAGCACCCCCAGGCCCCCCAGGAGGTAGCTCTGGCTACGGCAAATCACAGGTCCAGCTACTCAGACAACGCCAGCAAGCTCGATCTCTGGCCATGCGTAGCATCTGGGTCACATGTAGTGCAGCAGTTTTCTTTCTCTCTGAGACGGAAGCATACCTACAATCGGAAATAGTAGCGGGCCTCTGGGAGCACTTCCATGGCTGGCTAGTGTCTTCAGAGGGGCCCAAGCACACGTCACATTTAGGTAGCAATGAGCTGAATGCCGAGACTAGCACTGATGACAACAACGATACCAACATTGACAACGATACCAACATTGACAACGATGATGGCAATACTGATCCGTGGCTCCAGAAAGTCCCAGTGAAAGCAGCTCATATGAGAATTGATAACGAGAGCCGACACTCGGGATCTAGGCCTGCTTCTCGTAGAAGCACCACCAGAGCCCAGTACAGCTCCAGCACCTTGGATCCCCAGTCAATCTCTGTAGCGCATCGGGCATATCTGCGTGCGTTGGCAAAGTCTCTCTTCCTGACGCAGTCCTCGTTTACAGACCCGCTGTACAATCTCCTGGTCAACGTTGACCAATTAGTGGGGTTGATACATAGCCTCCAGGAAACCTGGTCGGCCATGGATCTGGAAGAAGATTCTGGAGTGGTGGATGCGTTTGTTGATCTAGCCAAGGAGGAAAAGAATACGCGAGAGAATCTCCGTACGGTTGAGCAGGTGGTCAAGCAGTCCACGCAAGACGTGGTCTCTGCGCTACGGGCCCTGGAAGCAGACTCGTCTTTCATGGCGGACATAGAGGATGATGCTACGGCATCCTCTACCATGGATGGCGAGGGTGGAATAATGGAAGAAACAGAGTATGTGCCTCAACGCGTGGGCGGTATTAGTCATTTGCTTATGAAGCTGGACTTTGGCACGTGGTTCAATGGTGACGATAATCCACAACAGGCCATGTTTTGATATTCCATTGCTTCTTCTGCCGATTATCATGACACCTACATTTCCTGTTATGAGGAAAATAGATACCTCTCCTTCTGTAGGAGTCCACCAACTAGTGTGGGTTGTCGAAGTTGAAGAAACATTCAGGCACAAATCAAAGCCATCTTGCATAAGCCAATGATGTAAACGTGCTAGCATCTTCTAGATAGTTTGACAGCAACGGCCAACAATGCACTGGAAGGACAACACCATCATCATTATCATATTTACATGATACTTGTCCGACAACAAGCCAATTTAACCTGCCAGATACCACAAAGGTGTGTGTGTCTTGGGCATATATGAACCCTCCATAACAAACATTTTATAGACCTGTTCGTATACATGTTGTAACTAGTAATGACAGTCTAGCCAATAGTATCTTTGCTCTAATAGACTTGTAGAGTAAGCAAGCACGATGACGATGACGCGGGAAGCGATTAGGAGGTTATGATGGAAGAACATTGATATTTAGCGTATATTAAACAATGAGTTTGTAGTATACACTCCTAATCTGGACTCTCAGCCAAGACATGGACTTAGTTGTTACTCTCTAGATCAGTGATATGAACCAATACAGCCATGATAGACTAGATTAGTTAGCAGGAGGAACAGAGCCAAAAAGTAGGGCTAAGCTTCGTTTTCCTTTTTTACATTCGATTTAATACAAAACTAGTACTATCATGTTTATGCGTTGGCAACCCATCTTTCAATATTTTTAAAAAATGTAGATTTATAGAAACTAACTATACTCTCGTTCCATCAGGCTTGACAAATCCCTTTGTTGGATTCCCCTAGTTCTCATTTAGAATATGGATTTGTTTTGCTGTATTGTCGACTGATTATGCGGTTAGGCTCTGATGGAACCCGGCAAGAAACAAACGAAAGAAACATAACATACATATAAATAGCGCTAAGCTTTTTTGATGACTTTGCCAATCATGTCATGTGAATTTTGTTCTTAATTTAGCCTTATTCGAACTAGTCAGATTCGGATACAGATTCAGACATCTATGACGAGTGAGTTTGAATACAATAAACATAGGTATACAGATATATCTGTAAATATCTGTAAGATTTTGTCTTTGTAATTCTATTGGTGGTGGGGATGTGAGTATTTGCTCATCTAATCAGCTCTACTATAGTTCTTATTATAAATTACCTAGTATTGACGTTATTATGTTATTTGTAAGGGAATATATGTAGCAAAAGAAAGACAACTCTTACATTCCAAAAAAAATATTGAAAAATGAGGCTTTGATATGGCTTACACCCTCTTTATAAAAATGGGTTTGAGCCAGCAGAGCCAATCAATGACATTTGGAATATTGGTTCTATAGTAAATTGAATTTTGATACAAGTCTTGATTCTCCGATATAAAGTCGTGGTGAGAAGAAAAAGAAGAGATAATTAAATATTCATGTAAATTTATCGTATATCTTTGCATTTGTTCTGTTGGTCAAGCTATATGCACAACCAACGCATACTGTCCGTGAAATAAAATAACATAATAAAATACAATGATTTTTACGATTTACAGAACAGACAGCAGTTGAAAATTTGAAAAACCAATTTATTCAGGGTCGCTTGTTAGGTTATGTGTTGTTCAAAAAAAATTAACCCAAGTTTATCTACTGGTTGGTTATACTTCAAATATTACTGTAATTTCTGGGGTATCCTAATCGGAAATATCGTCATATCTCTCTTTCACGTAAGATTCACAGCAATAGTTCATGTAAGTGATACTCTGGTTCAATATTTGCATATTGTATGTAATAATAAGTAAGACAAAGAATTATGGCTATCTTGGCGATTGGCGGGCATTTTAGAGCCAATTTTCAAATGACGGCTCGTCCAAATATTCATTATGTAGTATTAGAAAGAAAAACGATGTGAAAAAAAGAAAAAAAGAAAAAACTACCATGACGAATTATCTATAACATCAAATTCGTGTGACAAATAATGCATAAGACAAAATAACAAGTAAAGAAAACATAAGTCAATCCAACCCATAAACTAAGAGATGCGACTAAAAAAAAATAGAAAAATAAAAAGATAAGATCCATGAAATCATCTTGTGTACAAACAAGTATATAAAGCAAAGGAAAAAAAAATGAGAAAAAAACAGCGCTTGATGATGTGAATGATGATGCTGAGTAGAACAATGAATAACAAGATCCGCCTAGAAAATAGGACCCTGAAAAGGGTGTGAACCAGCCCAAATTTAGTGAGGGCGTCTAAGTGAGTAAGAAAGGGGGCTAAGATGCCATAATGAGAAACAAAAAGACATGAAAAAAAGAACGAAAAGGCAAGAAAATAACAGTAAAGGCGTCTAAAATCCAAAGAAGAACGTTGGTGCTGGGCAGTAATTTTTCTTCATGGCCCAGTGAGAATAAAAGAAGACATAAGTGGTATCAGATAACGAAGAAAGAAAGAATAAGAAAAAAAAGAGATCATGAAGAAGAGGGACACATCAAATCTGAAGGTCGTAATTAGTAGGCTTACGGAGGAGACATGGTGAACCGCAACGGACTAGAGCTCTTGCCATTGCCATTGTCCGAACGGCGGTGGAAGAGTCGAAGAGGCGAGAAGAGCTTTCGTGCAGAGTTCTCCTTGTCATGGCCATTAGGCGATGGCGACTTGAAGTAGTCGAAGCTATCGTAGTTATCGATGTAGCGAACACGCTTCTCTAGAGTCTGGGCGTGGTAACGGCCAATGTGTAGCGAGGACGAAGACAGCGAGGGGGTCAGAAGCATGGCAGACCGAGACCGAGTCGGCTTCTGCTTGCTCCAGATACTGCGGATGCAGTCGTCGACTAGAGCCATGAGGCCAGTGGCCACGATGACGTCGGCGTGGTCAGTCAGTTCCCGCAGGACCTCCTCGTTGCTAATCCACATGTGGCAGGGCGGGACCCAGCCGTTGGCATCCCGATCAGCCGCGACCTGGTTAGGTGAGCGGGTCTCGGGCACAATGTGAGCCATGGGAACGTCCATGCCGTTGCGGTAGAGGTGGAAGGAGACGACGCCGGGAAGATTACGATCGTCGGTGACTCTGCGCCACGAGTAGTTGTTACCCCACCACTGGAACTCGTAGCGGTTGTTATGGCGCGAGACTCGTCTGTTGATATCTACACGTGCATAGTTGGAGAACTCCAGCTTGATGGTATCGGTAGCTATAGGGCGCTGAGAAGTAGTGCTGGCTGCCGAGCTGGCAGAGGCAGAGCTAGCAATGGACAGAGCAGAGTGAGTGCTTCTGCTGCTGTGTCCAGAGCCGCTGTCGTTGATACTGTCGGTGGGAGTAGAGTTGCGCGTGCAAGAATCGGCATAGCCTGAATCATGAGCAACGGTGCTCTTGTTGGCCCGGTGGTTGAAGCTCTTCTTGATCACGTTGGAGATGGAACGCTTAGGGTCGTGAGTGACTTTGTCGATGTACTGGCGCTTGGAGTTGCAGACTTCGCGGCCAGAATCGCGGCAGTAGCGGCGTAGAGAGAACTCGCGGCGGGCAAGATTGTTCATTCTGAGGTGGAAGAGCTGCATGGATATGCGACGGTTGCGGTAGGTGGCATCGGTGTCCACGCGGAGGTTCATGTTGCCGTCTTCGGTGAGGTCGTCGTGACGAATAGACAACCGGTTCATGGATGGGAAGAGACGAGCAAAGTCTGCGGGATTGGATGGGCGAACAGTATGATCAACTACCTCGTGGTGATACGGTCTCAAGGCCGGGATCTCGTAGTCAGGATCAAGATCTTGCAGAGTCTCGCCGTCGAACAGGCCGCTGTCACACTCCATGCCTTCTTCTAGGCTAGAGGCGATGGTAGAGGCGAAGGTTTCTGTGGAGGAGCGTGAGTAGCATCTCGTAGAGGGCGAGAGGTCGTCTACCACGGATGGGCATGAGATATCGGAAGCAGAGTCATATATGGAGAAGTCATCACCGTCCATATGGTAACGACTTGACGATGGTGATCCTGAGGCCATGTTGAAAGCTGTGTGTGGTTGACGAGTTGGATAGAAAGCAAATATATAAAGGCTAGTGTGAGGAATATTCACCAAGCTGTAGGTTTAATGGCAAGCTAGGTGACAAATGATAATATATGGGAAGGAATCAAACTTGGAGCTTGTGTAGGCTTTGGAGGGCAAACTATGTTGCTCAAGGGAGATCGATGGGGAGAAACCAGAGAAAAAAAGGTAGAGAGAATGATGTCTGAGATGCTCGTGTTGGCGTAGAAACAGAGGCTATAACTGAAAACAAGAATGCTCATTCATTGGAAGAACAAGAAGATGCAGTAGAAGTACCAGGAGCAAGTGGTAGCAAGCAATAGTAAATGGTAGAAAGTAGGTGGCTTGAAGCACTCGTCAACAAGGAATGACCGAGGGGGGGGGACGGGAGGTTTTATTATATGTAGAGAAAGGACCAAGCAGCTGGGGGGGCAAGGTTGGCTACATACAGGCATACCACTATGTAAGTACATATGTACATATGTGCCAGCATTCCCAAAAGAGACAATAGAGACCCATCTTATTCGGCCTACAGCTCTCTCTTCTCTCTGCCCAACCTAAAAGAAGATCAGCATGGGCTAGGATAAGGATGACGTCGGGTTTAGAGATGCATGGGTACGTGTTATACCCAATTCATTCTTTTTAATCCTCAAAAAATTGACCAAACATATAAAAAAAAGTGTGAATAGGAAAAAAATAAAAAGCAAAAAAAGCATTGTCACTGAACGGAAAGAGTAATGAAATACCTTCAAACTTCCATTTCAGAAATCACCTTGTAATATTGTACATAGATACAGCGTGTTGCCTCGTCTAAGCAGTCCACGCTGGTTAGGAAGCAGCGGATACTTGGCCATCTCTCGGGAACAAGGCCTGAAGAAGAACAAGAACAAGTTGCGGCTTTGCTTGAACTGCGACTTGCTTGGCTATGAGGTGGTTTCCTAGTCGGTTCCAAGTTACCTGCTCCATGAGCTTCTATCCGATGGTGCCTTAAAACAGCGCCTCTGGAGCTGACGATGCTCCGGATTTTGGCGGAGCGTGAGACAAGGTGGCCTACGTATGTGTCTAAATGGGGACGGACAACATAGTGGAGAAAAGAGGACGCTGCCAAAGTAGTGGTAGATACTGCTGATTATCGTGAGACGAGTGTATTGGATCATCAACATGAACTATTGTAGCGCAGGCGAGGATAGGATATGGACTTGTGCCTGGTATCGACTAGGGGGGGTAGGGCTCATAGTAGACTAAGAAGAAGCTGAAGATGGATGGTCGATCTGTTGCTCTCAGTGTCCAGTTCGAGTCTCTCGATGTCGATTCACGTGGACAAGATGGAGTGCTGGCACTATATCGGCCACAATTATGAGTATCAGAGTTGGTCAGCGGAGCTACTGACGGTGCTAGTATAGCAGACAACGAACGATGCGGTGTGTTTCTAGCTCAAACGCAACAAACAGCATTACAATCTCTGCAATATCGGCGTGGAGGTAGCCCGAGCTTTGTTCTTTCTTTGCTTGGCTTGACTAGCTACAGGGGTTTACAGAAACAAGTAACTCTATCTTTCTCACACCCAGTTAGAGAACAGACAAACTTCAAAAGTCTTCGGTCTATCAAGCTCAAGCCCTTCTCTGTAGGCAGCAGCAAGCCTTAAGCAAGGCATTTGTTGAAAGCTTTGGGCTAGGAACCGATAGAGCTACAGAGAGGAAAAAAAAAAAGATCAAAGGTGCCTTTCCGTCGATTTCTCCTGAACAGCAAACAATCGTTCATTGTAGCCAATAGAATAATAGAATCAAAAATTACCAGTCTTGCATGGGTGAGCTAAAGGATGAATAGTTTAGTCGTTTAAAATCACAGGGCGAGCATATAGTTTTGGGTTGTTGCTCTAGGTGGCGTGAAAACGATGTTGTTGGTTTCTGATTTGGAGCGCCTACGTGTTGTTAGGCTGGAAAGCCTCTTTATTTCAACAGCGGTAAAAATTCCAGGCTGGGCTGGGAAGAGAAGAGAAGAGAAGAACTGAACAGTATAGCCTGTGGCTTGCTAGGTGGGCATGTATAAAACAGTGTACCTGGTACAAGGGAGGCGGGTGGAATTTGGCAGGGAAACGCGGTAAAGGCTACTTGACTATGCTATGTCAGTCAGTGTACCCTACAGGTCCCAAGCTGTTCCTAGGAGGCTTCTAGCCTGTTCTGACTGAACTTCATATGCCTGTTCCCATGTAAAATCGAGGAGAATATGGAAATTAACGACTTTCTTCTAGTTTCTCATACATGTATGTGGTTAGTGGCTGACCAAGATAGACCGTGATACCAATGGTGTAAGTGAAAAATACGCCTAGTCTTTTTTTTCCTCTTCTCACCTTTTCTTACTTTCTCTCTCTATGTACAGACTCAGCGGCTGCAACAAGTCTGAATGCATCTAAAAAGATGATAAATTCATGTTTAAATTTCACTCTTCAATCACACAATATGTCCGAGATATCTATCTCAGCCTTTCCTTTCAGCCTCACGTGGTCATCACTAGAACAATCAGATGCAGTAGTTGCTCACCCGGAGTGTCCTATTCGACAGATGATATATGTTTTATGGGCTGACATCAGCAGTAATTGTCTACAAAAAATAATGTTTACAAACACAGTAATTGCTAAGAATCCGCGGACACGGCCGCATACCGACATGCGATTATCATCGTTCCTTCCGCTATTGTCGCCTGTTTCTACGCTTCAAGTGGGCAACTACTGCACGAGACAAGAAAAAAATGAAACAAAGTAAGAATGAGTTAGGCAAAAAAAAAAAAAAATAATAAGAAGAGGCCATAGCTTCTTTGTCAGCAATTCTCAAGGTAGCTACTGCATTGGATGATCAAGCCCAGCTTGAACGACATGTCTCTTTCGGCCCCCGAAAATTTGGTGACGAATTTTTTAAGACCCGAGCAAAGAAAGACAATATACTCTGATTTATCCTCTGATTTGTTTTTGTTTCCTTGTATGATTCTCCTCTGTTCTTCTTCATATAAGCGTTGCTTTATAATACTCTCTTATACTCTTCCACCTTCAGTGTTGCTTCTCGCTCGTTCTATATAGCCAAGTCTGACGCCTCTATTCAACATTCCTGATTTCGGATCTGTTGCCTCATTGTTTCTTTCTGTCTTGGACTTTCTCTTTTACTTATATTCATGTTTTGTCCGCCAGATCCCTCCAATATCGCCTGTTGAGAAGGAGTTTCTATTGAAAGAGTAGCTGCATATATAGTTTGGCTATATGTAGACTCAGCCCTTTTTCTCCGAGCCTTTGGGGGACCTGTTGCGTTGCCATTATTATTGTTGTCATAGCCATTCGCTTTTATCTTTTTTTTTTTTTTTTATATATATCTTTTCTTTTTATAATAAATACATCTCTCCGGCCTCATCTTTTCCTAGGTTATGCTTGAAGGGCACCGTCCCATCCGGACTGTGTCCCTGGTACAGGTGGCACAGATACATAGCTAGCAAGGAGGAACTGTTTATATCTGTATTGTATAGTTAGTACATTATCTCTTTTCCTTGTTTTTATCTTTCTTTTAAATCAACTGTATACAATATTACCATCACCAGTCAACCTTAGATCGCTCACGCAAAGATACATCATCCCTGTCTAGGATCTGCCAGCCAAGCAGCAAGGAAGTTCCTGCTCTGGCACGTACGGAAGACGGTGAAGGCTCCAATAATCCTGGCCTCTCGACCCCAAGCCTTGTCTATCTTGCTGCAATAGCGAATGGTCGATGGTCTGGGATCGTCGTTGTACCCTTCACCGCGTGATATAAACTAAGAGGCTGACTTGCTACTAGAAGGGGCTATCGCTTCATGAATCCAGCCGTCTTCTCTGTAGTTTTTGAGTATACATGGTCTGTTGTACCATGAGGTTTTGTGGCTGGCCGTTTACTGTGCATAGTAGTGTATATGCAAACCCTTATTCTGTATTTATTATCATCAAAACTTCATTTTTACATAAAAGCCACAACTTGACGTAGACATGTAATATGATATGGCAAGCTGTCAAAGACAGGTATTACGTATATGAAAATGTTGTAGATGGTCATATCATGTGTCTTTCCAACACAATATACTTAGCATCATTGACGTTACAACTATAGAACATTCATATAAGAACCAAAAATTACATATCTAGCCAGTGATACAAAAACTTGAAATTTCTGCTGTGAAACAACAAGAAAGCTACATAGAAACAAAATAACAAAGAAAAAGTCTTTGGCATAAGCAAGCGAAAACCGAGAGCGGAATCAATGGTGAATCATTAGAAACAAGCATTATACAGAAGATCATGCGGTAGGACTCTCTCGTTTGTTTGGGTAAATGCGACCTTGCGATGAGTTTAGAACTGGTATAATCCCTAGTCTTTGCCACATACGACGCCGCATGCCTCTGATATTCGGGCGCGGGGTCTTTTTCAAATCCTCTACTTTGCTTCTACATATCAATTTAGATACAACTAACAAGTTGCTTTTATATCACTCAGCGTCAATGGTGGATTATCATATAGACGTCTGTCTTAGAGTATTGTGGCTCAGCATTGCGGTGTGAATAATAGCACATATAGTAGATGGTAGTATGTAGTAGATACTGGCCTCGAAAAATCACTTGACTTGTATGCTTGATATAGTATGCACGTCTAGCTATAGTTGCTCAGTTACTATTATCTGCACCGGGTGGTCAGACGTTGATGATGCACCCATGCTCATGATATCGTCATATTGTCGCTAGGTATATACATACATATACATATATTGTACTATTTTGCTATTTGTCGCTGTCATTGTCGGGCCCTTGGAAAACTCTTTGATTCCACAGATTTCCGAATGTCTTACCCTCTCTTTCAGATGATTGGTAGTGTAAAGTATAGCGAAGTCAGCTTCGATAACCGTGATACATCCAATTTTCCTGTTATCTGACTGATTCATAACTATGCACGTGTATATAAAACTATGTAAACATGTAAGTATGTCAAGGACCCTGTTCTTTAGTCCTCATACATTAATCACACCTCATGCTGTCTAAAGGAGTCTATTAGTAGGAATGCCAATAATCATTAGGGGATGCCCCGATTTCGGTATGAAAAACACAGTATATAGTGTTTATTATACAGCTATAGATCTGTAGTGGCCAAAAATGCAATGTGCAATACCAGCTAAGCGTTTCTTATTAATAGCGCTCGTCTACTAACATCAGTCGAATCTGATCCTTTTGCGTCACCTGACGAACTCTGGTTCCGAGGTGTAATGCTTCGTTTTCTTTTTCTCTGCTTTCTCTTCTTCATACCTTGAGCGAGGACTAATACTACTCCTTTGGGCAGTTTTAAACATCAATGCTGTCGTAACCTGGATGCATCTGGTGGACTATGAAGCAGATCAATTCAACTACAGATATACAAGTCATAGGTCTTTTTCTTTATCTACATATATCACTGTATATGTAGATCTTCAACGGAAGTAAATGGTGAAACACCACCGTTTCGTTTAAGAAAGACTTCAACCGAGCCGACGGACAAGGAATTGCAATGATGACAGCATTATTAAGATATATTATGGAGTTGAAGTCGAGTGCTCTTAGAACCAGACACGCTGGTATTAAAATTGAAAACATGTATACAATATTACAACTCAATTGTAGTTCAGATCTGATGCTAGAGGAAGCTTTCATCGTCATACCTCTCCACTATATGAGCTTCAATTTCCCGATTCGGGCGTATTTTTCTCCTTTCTGTTCTATCTACCGAATGTTTGGCCCTTGTTCCCGTGATTGCAACTGCTGGTATAATAGGCGAAGTGCATCATTAGTGGTCTGACAGCTCATGAGTACAAAGATAAAGCTCGCAGGCCTCCAGTAGCCCGAGAGCTTAGTGATATATAAGAAGTCTGCCGACCTGTGAGCCGAGAATTTCATAGGGCCAGTAAGAAAAGAGAAGACTTAAAACTCAAAGTCCATCTCTAGACCAGAATATGGCTGTAGAATTTCCGCCATTGAGCTCTTACCGAAGTGGCAATTGATGCATGTGTGTATGGATGTACAGATAGGCAGTTGTAAATTGGGTTTGGTCCATGAAATCCGTTGCACGGGATATCTTCTGCAGGACGGCTTACAATATAGATGATTGGCTTTCGGTCAAGATAGTGATAATTCTATATTCGTTGTTCCGACTTGTTGTTTCTAGTCACTGGACTAAGTCATTGACCAAATCCATATCTGTAAGTCTCAGATAGTCAAGGCGTCATTACATGCCTTAAACATCATAAGTGGAATGACTTGAGAGACTGGCATACCGTTTGATGTAAGTTAGCTGAACTGTAAGTGATGATGTGTTGTCCAAGTGCCAGGTCAACAGTCACATATGTAGTCACTAGTGCGATTGATATCACATCAGGCATCAAATAGGGATTTCCCTGAAAGTAGATGGAGATCGCTTACTAGCTTCTGGTTCTTCCGCTGCCGATGCTTGTTACCGGGCACTGTAGGCCATGCTAGTCGGCCTAGTTTTGTTGTTGCCTAAGAGCGCGGTGCATATACAGCGAGATTCGTCACATCCGTTTAGTAATAGTGTAAGTGTTCCGTCTAGCCTCATAGTTCTCGAGCCGTATTTGGCGCCTCAGTAAACGAGAGAGCTTAGGAGTGTTACATATGTACGCCATAAAACTGTAGTTGGAAATATCGATTGATGGTATCATGTGGAGGAGATGCTCGCTTGGAAGAGCAGTAAGATAAGACATAAGACAATCAATCACTGAGTGCGTTAATTTGAGCTTGGCGGAGAAAGATGTCCCGATGTGTCTGGGAACGCCCGCTATTAGCTACAGAAGCCTTGTAGGCGGACTCTAAACTTGTCTTGTCGTTTTGATACGGTTTGAGTTTCATATCTTTTTTGGCTGCCTTTTGAAGGGGGGCAGTATACAAAAGCAAAGCGGGTTTCTGGTTGCATTCTAGCGGCTTATAGCAGCCTTCTGGCGCTCATTGTAACGCTAGAACAACGCTAGAGGCTGCATTGTTTACGCCTAATACGGCTATGAAGCCCTCTGATTAGTCCAGGGCCCCATGAACTGATACGAGAAAAAGGGCCACTAAAAGGCTCTAAAAGCTGACAGGCTACGGCACAATTAGGTAGGTTATGTGATGGCCTTTGGGTGTTATGGGCACCATCCTCTTGAAACCACCTTTGACTAGACGGCAAGAATAGAATACGCAATAATGGAAATGATGATTATCGAGGCTGTTTAGATTCATATCCAGGAACAGATTCTTGTGAACAACCGCCCTTGTGACAGAAACTCGGCACATAAGCTTCATGGTCAGCGCTTATTGGCCACTTACTAGGGTTCAAGTGACTCTTTATATCTTATTATTCTTGGTGTAAGCCCTGGAAACGAGATAGAACAAAACAAAATGCTAGTTGTAGTACATATGTATCGACTAACATGAGCCAAAAAATATGCATTTTTTTTTCACCGACAGCCTAATCTGCTCATTCCTACTCGTCACAAGCACAAGGTGTATATAAGACGAAAATCTGCCTGTCTGTTAGTCATGTGCATATATTTGTATAGCTTATAGTGTATCTCTTTGTCTGGCAGATAAACATGATAGACTTCAAACCACATGCTGATATACAAGATAATAACCCTGAAAATCACAAGGAACAGGCAAGACTCCTTCAACAAAAAACAGGGACGTTAGTCAGGTTTTGCTCTATAATATGGGATTGGACTAGCAGGAGAATACCCATTGAAGTGAAATCCATCAAACCAAGATTACATACAAAGTTAATTGTTGTATATGCAGGTATAGGCATATCCATGGACACTGTCACATTTTCCATCACATTTCTAAATTTATTTTCTACGGGCTCGCAGCGATACACGATACACGGAGAAAAAAAAGAAAGACGTGCAAGTGTTTAACGCACAGTAATAGTAAGCAGATGCCAAATCAACCAACTAAAACAGCTAGAACAGCTTATATTTCTCCTCTACTACCAGAATATCGTCATGCTAGAGTCCGGCAACGGTCACTGGGCCAGAACATGAAGATACACATGCAGATACAAATACAAATATGTGCATATACAGATACAGCTGTCGACGCACTCACTCACTCATGCATACGGAACATATCTTAGCTGTTGGAGAAGACGCGCCCTCTACATATGTCTGTCTGGCCATTTAGAAGCCACAGAAGGCCCCACGACGATGCCTGGCACTGTAGCATCGGCCAGCAAAGTCTGACATGTTCTTCCATGAAATATATTGGGTATCAAGAAGGCTATAAGCCTGCCAGCTACTCTTAGTACTAGGCAATTGTACGAGTATTTAGGCCAGACTGGGGACTTCTTTTAGGCCTCGCTTTCCACCTTAGGATGGGGCCCCAGGATGGCCTCGAGGAATGAAAGGCTTTCAGGCTCGGCCCCGGGGAGACGGCCTACCAGCCGAGGAATATGCAGTTGTATGTATGCCGTCTGTGGTGTACACACATGCAGTCTGCCCGCTACTAGTCTTCCTTTCTCTCACTTCTGCCGTTCCCTCTTTCTTTTGTTTTCCTTCTGTTCTTCTCTTCTGTAGCTGTGAAGCCATTGCATCGCTACCGGTGCTATTAGCTCCTTGTCCACCCACTGGAACATGCTGGAGGAATCAATTCCCCCGCAGAATGCATACGGAATCAACTGTACATATCTGCAAACGTGACCACAGCCGCTGTAGAATCAAGTGCCTTGTATCCGTAGTATTCACACCCTTGTCTATAGCTACACACACACATAGTACAGCTTAACCTTTTTTTTTCTTCTTTGTTTGCCTTCCTCGTCTTTTGTCAGATTGAATAATGCAGGCTAGCTAATATCACAGCTCGCTGGGCTTCGAATCGAGCCTTTTTGCAGCAAAAGGAATCAAGAAAACTTTTATCTGTATATCTTTTATAAACCCAAAGTCCTACTTGTGCAGCTTTTCTTAAACGACAGCTCATCTTGATACACCTAGAACATCTGCACTTACAAATAAAAATATATACTATCGTCTGTAGCCCCAGCATTCTTAAAGAAAAAAACTTGCTAGGATGCTTCCTAACGACACAATTACCGTATCTTGCAATCGTTGCCCGCAACGGATCTAACGAGTCTTAGGCTTTCTTAAAAGGACCAAAAACTTAGAGTGCTATAGGAATCTCTACTTTTCGTTTGCTTTGCCGAACGAAAGATAATAAGCCACTTCTCTCCCTCTTTGTTCTCCGAAATCTGAAATAGCCGTGTCCCGTTACGTCCCATATCCCATATAATGTGGCAGTCGCTCATTCGCTCTTGGTGGACCATCGTTACTTCGTGCTTCCCCTCAGGGTTCTACATAGATCTCCGCATACGACTATATCCGTATGATATATGTGTGTTCTACCGTAGAGAAACTAATCTACCGGCCGTTATACTACTGTAGTCCTTCCTGTCCCTCTGAAAATCGCCACTTTGCAGTGCAGGACTCAGAGATTCATCAGCTGCTTTGCCCCTTCCCCTCATCTTCCTCCTTCTCTCTTCATTGTTCTCGACAATAAGCTTGCTCTCATGGCACTAGTTTAAATATAGAGAAGACAGAGTCTCATTGACCTGTGGCCGGGTCCAGTGTTGAACGTAATAGTATCACAGTACATGTACCATCAAATCACTATGAACGTTTTCGACAGTTCCATGTCACCACGATATGCTATGCTACCAACATTTTTGAGCATACAGAGTTTGGACATATGCCAGCTGGTGCCGTCTACCACCTCTGTACTCGAGTATAATAACTGCATATTCTCTTATGATAATAATAGCTAGTGACCTATAGCTGTTCTGTCATCACTACTGTACCATTGCGTCAAGATACGCTACCGCTTTAACCCACATGTTCCAGTTATTTATCCTCTAGTTCTCACTTCCCACCAGTAATCTGAACCGTTAGATTGGACTGCTCGCTACAAAAGCCTTGTGTCTCTGATATGTCTCGGCTGATATGATACATGCCACCACTGTTGATGATGTGCGTAAATGGAGGTCTAAGATAAGGCGTATCTGACTGGTAGTCCGGATGTATTCACATATATATATATATATATATATATATATATACATAATCAAGAAGTGTGAAAAAAAGAGAAAACAACAGAATTAATAGGCGAGAGATGAGTGCAAAGAGGCAAAAAAGAATGGTAGTCCCAGGTGAACTCGAAGTTGCAGCAGAAAGACAAAGAAATCTACCAAGCAATAGTCATATCCAAAGGCGAATACCTTCCCTTCCTACTATTGGATATGAGGATCTATCATCTTCTGTAACAGAAAGAGAGAAAAAACGACATCTAAGAATACTCTTCCCGTCTTTGCTCTGCCACATAATGACATCTTACGCAATAGTCTAAGAGTCTAGTCCAGCCCATCGTATATCTCTCTACCTCGAAAAAAGCAGCTTGCATATGGCGAGTAGCATCTTCTCCCCTCAACGAGAAGAGAGAGAGAAGGGGGCTTTTCCGCGCTCCATTTTTTCTATCCTTCTCACTATTCCCAACCTACATTAAGCGTCCCCTCTTCAATCTATTGCTCGGCTGAAATGCAGCTATACATGTCCATGTACAGGTACATACATACAAAGGCTGCATGGCAGTATGAAGCGAGAATGGAATGATGAAGATACAAATCTACGCATGCCGCGTTTGAGGCGGTACGAGTAAATATAATTCTCTCTTTATTCTCTCTGTAACTCTGGAAAGCCACGCTCACTGTTCAGGCTCTGGGATGGGGAATCTCGATATAACGTTCAAATATAGAGTAGGCTGCGAGTGACGAAATATCGTTGAATTTCTGTTGGTTACCATCATACATCGACACAGAGAGGCCCAAGAATATCTTCATTTTGGGGCCTTGGTTATGCTAATACGTCTAGCACAACTATCCACTAGGGAAAGACTAATATAATCCTCGGCTTTAGTCTGTCTTGCAGGCTATTCGACAGATTGAATCTGTGTTTTAGCTTTGTATTCGTAGCTGCCAGCTCTCGAGTAACACTGAAATCACATCTAAACCACTCTGTCACACCTCCACCAAATAGAAATTATGTCACCATGTCAGCAGAATCTTGGGTATCATATTAGTGATTTTGAGGCATGGGAGAACGATGAAAGACATTTCCGGGTATGTCCAATAGAGAAATACAGAGAAAGAATAAACGAAGAAAAGAACAATATATAACAATTGGAAATACTGGAAAATGTATATGTTAGATATGGGTGGATGAAAGCGTATCATCACGCCCTCCCTTTCGTATTGGTATACCTACTTGCTAATTACACGGCTTATCAAGCCTCATATTATAGAAAAACCAATAATCTTTATATTACAGAGATTACCGAGGGTAAACAAGGATGAAAGAATGACGGAAAAGAAAGAAAGAAAGAACACAGATAAATAAGAATCAGAAGCCCAACGGCGCCACCATCTTCACACATGATGCTGTCATACCTATAGCATATCTCTACTATATTGTCGTCTTTCTATCTTCATCTTCTTCTCTTTTGTTCTTGTTCTTTGTGTGTATCGTGACACTTGTAATACCACCACAAATATTGGGGTAATAGACGTAAGAGATAAGGAAACAAATGTCTCGGCAAAGTCTTGGGTTTACTGACACAGTGTTACAGGTAAGCTAATCTTTTAGCTTCTACTTGATATACATTTCAGGGATTGCCATAGCCATATACTCAATATGACAGTGATGTGTAAATTCAAATCGTGTCAACGATATCCAAAACAATGAATCGTTCGATGTTTATGATGATAACAATGATAATATATGAATTTGTGTTATATGCTCTAAGAGCTAGTATAATGCCAAACAAAACGTGTGGCTACAGCAACAAGATGATAGAAATAGGGTCATTTGGTGCAAGAAAAGAAAAGAGAGCTACTAAAGAGAAAAAAGAAACTAAGAAAACAATGACCAAGATGCTTCCATCGTCAATCATGGCAAGAAAAGAATAGAGGCAACATAAAGCACACTGGCAAAACAAAAAAAAAACTACAAGCTTCAAGTTCTCGAGACCTTCAATGTGATAGCCACAGTTCTCATATTAAGAAAAAAGAGAGACTGTACCATTCATCCACCTCTTGTTCCTCGTACAAGACTTGACCAACAAGTGAGATGCAAATCATGATATCATCGACCATGTTTCAGATGTTCCACCTGGTCTATTTAGCTCCGCTCCAGCCGACCCACGTTCTGGGCATAACTCGCCAGACCTTGACCTCACCACTGCGTAGATCATCTAACTTGAAGCTTTCCATCTTGACCTTGCGGCTCTCACGGCCCTGTTCCCATGCCCGCACCTTCTTCTTTGTTCCATCCCATTCCGTGACGACGGCTACATGATCTGGCTTGCCAACCTCCATGGAGTATTTGGCATGCATGGGGCCATGTTTTCCTTGGAAACGGGCGTTGCGGATAGAGATGATGTCACCTGGTCGTATCTCGTCGTGGACCTGGACTGTGACGTTGGCCATGTTGGAGTAGATTAGAGCACCAAAAGAGCGAGTACCGATGGGTCTCAGGGCATCATGATAGGGACGCAGCAGCTCTGCAATGAGAGCGTGTGCGCTACCGTCACCAACAACGGTGTCCTTCTTCGCGGTAGCTGCTTCGTCGATTGCCCGCCCATACCGCTCGTGTAAGCCCTCTAGTTGATCCTGGCGTGGAGTGCGAAGAGCAGGCTCGTGGCGCTGTTGGATATCTACATCTGTAGTGTTATAAGGATCATAATGCACAGTAATGATGGTTTGTGAGTAGTCCTGGAATAGCACATAGATAGTACGTGTGACGATAGTCTTTGCACCTTGATTGGTTGAGGTGTCCTGTTCACTCTCTGTGAGAATGTCATTTCTGTTCTCAAAGGCCGGAGGCAACTGGCCATCCTTGGTGTACCAGCCAGTGTGAGGAGATAGATCAACATCGTTGGCTATGAACTCGGATTCCATGGACATAGATGGCCGCCCAACGTCAATAGACCGACGAACAGGCACCCGGACGCCATCAAATGACTGCTTGGCAGACCGAGAGGGCGTAGAAGCCATGGCAGGCGCGCGGGGTGGCGGTGAGATGGAAGTGGCTACATTATAGGGTTCGTCCTCCTCGATTCTGGGCTCGGAGGAGATTTGACGGCTTCCATAGTTGAGACTCTGGCGCTGTTGACGATATACTGGCTCATGGCTAGACTCTGCATGCAGCATTGGCGGAGGAGCTGAGGGGGGCAGCGGCGGTGCAGCCCGAGGCGCATCAACAGAGCGACGAGACTCGCCGGGAGTTCCAGGAGCATTAGATGGAATAGGAGGCGGAACAAATCTTGGCGCATTACTAGTAGGAATAGGGGGTGGAGCGATTGCAGGCACTTCTGAATTCGAAGAATCACGGCGTTGGGTACCCCTATGAGGCGTAGATGACACAATATCAGTGTCGTAGTCACCATCATAGCCTGTTGCTTCACCGGGCTGATCATCTTCGTCGACAATAGCCGGAACGCTGGGGGCAGGCGCAGGCGGCGGCGGGGGAGGAGCTGCTCGTTTGTGGTAGGGGGTGGGCGCCCCGGGAATCGGGAGGTGGGGGTCTACTGAGTCTTCTGCTTTGGGGAGATGACGGCGTTCCTCGGGCGAAGCTACAGGAGGCAGAGGGGGGATCCGAGGTACAGAAGTAGCCGCGGGCGAGCTGCCAACCGGAGGCAGAGGAGGCGGTGACCGAGCTGCCGGCGTAGTCGGCTCACTTGGGCTAGCAACACGGCCAGGGTCGTCGGTCTGCTCGTCGTCAGATGCTGACCCAGGACTAGGAGACAAGATCTCTTCTGTTGTTGGATGAGATGGAACTGGAGGATGAGGAGGAGCAGCACGAGCTAAAAGAGAGTATATGTTAGTTTGGCTCTATTTAAAATTGCAGCAAGCAGTGATTGACTTACTTTCTGAAACACGGCGTGTAGAGGCCGGAGGACTGCTTGGGATTGCTAGATTCAATGTTAGAAAAAAGGTACCTAATTTAAATGTTGCCGGGGAGCTGACTTACCGGGAGGAGGAGGAACCGGAGACGCATCGCCGTCGATCTGGTTAGGGTTTGACTCGTTTGAGCGGGTTGAAGGCCGAGAACTAGAGACTGGAACAGGAGGAACTTGAGCTGGGGCAGGTTCTTCTTCTGGCTTTCTCATCTGTGATAGACCAGGCAAAGCCATCATTCCAGGAATTGGAACTGGAGGCGCAGCTGCTGAAGTTTGAGTCTCGTTCTCATCACGGCTTTCATCCATTGACTGACGCTCTTTAGGGGCGGCTGGCTTCTTTTTGCGGATGGGAGGGGGGCCACCAAGGCCCATCATTGGGCCAAACATACCAGCCATTCCCATACCGCCGCTGAGTTTGGCCATTCTGGCGCGAAGTTCTTCCTTTCTCTTGACTTCAGGGTCAACGTCATCATCTTCCTCTTCACCCTCACTTTTGTCTGCATCCGTAGTAGCGACTACTTCCCTAGGCTGGCTTGGTGTAAACTGCTCGTCAGGGTCCTCACGCTCAGTGAGGTCTTCGGGCCCTTCAGTAGTCTCTCCAGCTCCAGATAGATCAGCCTCGTTTCCATCAGTCGCCTCAGACACCTTGGCAACACGACGTCTAGGCGACATGGGAATAGGTGGACGAGCTTCATCCATAGACTCTTTCGCCGAGGCTTCCGACGCATTTTCCAAACTAGCCGATATTTCCGGGTTTTCGGCTAGCTTCTTGACTGGCTTCTTCGGCTTCTCCTTCCTAGACGACAAATCGGCATGGCGCTGAGCAGCTTCGAGTTGCTGTTTCTGAAGCAGAGCCATGCGCTCTTTCAAGCTCAAAGGCTTGGGCTGATCCTCATCGTCACGGTTTTGCGTATCATCTACAATCAAGCCCGCCTTGGACGCAGCCTCCTGTATTTCGGCCTCCTGTTCCTTAACTTCGGGGTCTTCGTCACGGCGATAAATCTTAGGGGCCTGGTACTCGTTCCGTACGGGAGCAACATACGCATCCCGGCTAGGAGGCGCAGCTACAAAAGGCTTCTTGATGTATTGGTTCGCAGAACTAGACTTAACGGGAACAACAGGGCCACCTCCGCCCTTATTAAAAGCGGCAATTCTCTGGAGGAACGCATTGTTGGTCGGCTTGCCGACAACAGGAGGGGGACCGCCAGTTTTGGGTGGTGGCGCAGCCTTCGCAGCTGGAGGCGGGGTAGGCTTGGATACAGACGGGCCCGAAGACTTCGAAGGGCCCGGAACAGCCGGAGACGAGATGGGCGACTTGGGAGTATCATTCGAGGGTGACAGCGGGGTTTGTGTCGGTTGGTGGGCTTCGATAACGGACACGGGGGGCGCTTTCGTGCGCAGGTTCAGCGACAGGCTCAGGCAGAGGCTCGCGAACAGGCTCGGCCGGAGCCAC
>RHDR01000253.1:0-41082 GCA_009806295.1 Davidsoniella neocaledoniae
AAAAGAATTGAACTAGGCATACTGAAAAAATATACCGTACAAGTGTACCTTGATTCACTAAAGCCACAACATTACTACTATGAATGTATATATGAAAATTCATTTTTATCAAATGATGATGATGCACATATAACAAACTATGATGATATGTTTCAAAAATGATAAAGTAAGGAACAATTTGATAGCACAATTCCAGCTGGCAGCCTTAGTATGGAGTACATTGTACTTTGAGGTCCTAAGTATCTTTTTTGAGCATCCCTGCTAGAGCCTGTAGAATAGGAAGACGGCCTGTAAATTAAAAGTTCCCCTTTCTTACTCAGGAAGCGCGTATGGCAATACTCCATGTTCTATTCTTCTTTTGACCCATGGGGAATATTTAGGTTGCCGAATATCATTGGTTCTGGATATATGTATGTCCATATGTAGTTCACCATAAAATAGATATGTGCTTACATATTCCCTTATGTATAGTTATAGAGCTCAATAAAACATGTATTTTGGTGTGAATAAGAGAGACTATAATAGCCAAACTCAGCCTCAGGAGACTGTGGACAACGGCCCTGTTCATGTTATTGTTTCTTGTCCCTAGATCTGCTTCTACCTTTTTTACCTCTTGGTTTCTTCTAGCTCGGCCTGCCCTTTTTAGATCTCTCGTCGAAGATGAACAAAGAAATAAACTATCTGCATGTTGGCTATGCGTTATGTGGTGAACTCCGTGATGGACAGAATCAGAAGCTGGCTTTCCGTTTCTAGACTAGAATCGACAATACTGGATGGGATCGTGCCCTGGTCTTTCTCTGGCTCGTTTTTTTGACGTGGCCTCAGCTTCTTTCTCCTCCCAAGTCTCTCTCTCTATTTCTTAGGTTTATCTAGTAGTTGTAGTCAAGAAAAGCACGTCAAATAATGTCAAGGTAGGTCTTAGAATAAATAAGGGAATGAATGCCTGAACCCCTACACTAACTACGCCGTTCTCCGCGAAGGGCCCTTTGTTCTTTTTTTCTTCTTTTCGTCCGATCTACCTGGACAGAGCTCTTTCGCTTCTTCTTCTGTCCTGTCTCTTTCGACTTCTCTGATCTTGGATCGCGGTACAGAAGAGGCCGCCAGTTTATAGTGTGGCATTACTTGATATATGCATATATATCTTTAACGAACTCTTTCATCTGTTCGATTTGACCCTTGGCGTAACGATCAGAGGCAACCGTCTTTTACTTTCTTTGTAAAACCCAATAATTGAGTTGTTATTGTTGTGCCTCTAAGGTTGAGAGGAGAAAAGTGAGCTTAGTTACATCTTTCTTTTCCCCCTTTTTACGCCTTTTCTCACGGGCAACAAAGTGTTGATTTAGGACCAGTCACACGACTCAGCAGGAAAAAAAGAAAAAACACTAAAAAGAGTGCGAACTTATCACACAGCGTCTTGTTTGTGTCGCCTAGCTACTAGCGGCATAGAACCAGGTATCATGTTCGTTTCTACTGTTGATAGGCTAAGGCTTTGCCATTCATAATCTGATCTAGGCTTCACATTGTTAGTTAGTAATCTACCAGAAAGAAAGAAGAGAAATAGAGAAGATGGTGTGTACTAGACTGTACCAATAAAGAGTTGTCCTATTCTATCATCTGATACACTGGGTTCCTGCATCAGCACAGCCTTCCCACATACTAACCGGTTTAAAGAGCATAGAACAAAGTACGCAGCAATTGCTTATGTGCCCATTAATAAACAGTATTTTTTTTTCTCGGCTATGTCAGCGTTGAGCAAGATGTGGAATCATGCATAGGTTTATTCTTTTTTTCTTTTTTTTTTCTTCCGATTCTCGCATTTCCCCGGCGCATTCCAGGAAACAACTCGGTTTCCTAGTATTTCCATTTCTTCATTTAACTATTTATGTTGTCTTCTAATGAGAATATATATGACTTGTAATCAACAATATAGTTGACTATATTTCTTATATGTACTCTAACCCTACTTTGGTTCTTGACCTTCCCAAAATTTCCTTCCGATACAAACTTCCTTGATTTTTTGCTTGCTTGCGTACGTATTGCACTAAATTCTCATACACACATATAACATAGTTTCTTCTATATCCTTCCTAGAAGCTTACCACTTATGTTTTGCGTCTCGCTTGTTCATTCCTATGCATGATCGTAGATGGACAACCCAACCTGCTCCGTACTCATACTCTATACTTCCACATAGGCCTATAGAATGATCATCCATGGCTATATGATAATAGCTTTAAACAAAGATCACATGCAACTTTTTGGGGGTGGAAAGTTGAAAGTAAGAATGTGTTTATTTATTTTTCTCCATGTATCTTCACTCATGCCAATCGTACATTAGTCAAATTCACATATTTAAGCTAGTAGATACGAAACTCTTACTTCATTGACGTATGTGTCATGAAATATTACTAGTTTGATCGTCGGTGTTGGACATTAGGGTTATACATGATGCGGATAAAACCCTAATGGTTGGTAACATCAGTCGTTCCTATTTAGAAATGTGTAAATATACAATAGCCAACTATATTTTTTTCCAATTCTTTCTAAATCAAAAGAGAAGGAAAATACTAAAAAGAAGACGAACATGAAGATGTGAAAAAGAAAGGGGGCCTTTTAGTCTGAGACATATGATCCAGATATAGAGACAAATCAGCTGGCATGTCGAACACTACACATATACTGTTTGAGACTGAGTAGTTGTTGTTTCTCCTTTTAAGAAAAGACATGGCCTATAGAAATTCACTTGTACACAATGACATAAACTGAACCGTCGGTATACCTAGGGAAACAAGGGAAAAGAAAAGAGAATCGATAGCCTTTCATGGTAGTATTACGGGTGATATGGGTAGAGATCAACGTCATAGAGTTGGGATGTCGGAGTCATAGACATTTACATAGCCATATGATATAAATCAATATTCTAGATTTATCCTTCTCTTGATTTCTTTCTTCAAAGATCCCGCATGACTTCTAACACTGCCTTCTTTGCGAATTTCTTGCGCATATCTTCCGGCATAGTCTCGCCCAGATCTCGCGTTGCGCGTAGCTTGAGTAGCATTTTCTCAATCTTCTCAACCTCATCGTTTTCCAACCCACTCTCGACTAAGAACATGTTGGGGTCCATCTTTGCGCCGGTGGCTTTTGACTCTTCTGCGGTGGAGTCGGTGATTGTAACACCTGTTGAGGCGGAAGTAGTTGCTAGTGATGGTGGTGTTGATATAGACTTCGATGTTGGATCTGGTGGGTCTGATGAGCCATAAGTATTGACTTTTCCTTGGGCTTCCGTAGAGATTACTGGTGCTTCAGTTGATGGAGTCATGACTCCTGGTGTGGAGGTCGAAGCTGCTTCTCGAGCGGCCATCTCGCCCCAGATAGCTTGTCGTAGACCTTCGAAGTCACTTGGATCACCCATAGCGAAATCTAGGTTATCTGGATCCAAATCGAAGAGATATTCGCCATCGTCGTCGCTTCCACCATCCAGGCCCTCGGAACCAGAGGCCCAGTTGTTTGCTTGCAGTGCCTCAATGACCCGTTCAACGCCCATTTTTTCTATATGAGGCCATGTTAGTTCGTATAACCACCTTAGTGAAGAGGGGAGGTTAGTTGCTTGACATACCTCCGAATTCATTCCGGCCCTGATCTTTCGCGGTGCCGCGAACATGGACAAACTCCAAACCGTGTTCCGCACACACATCTTCCCAGTCATCTAGATGCGCCTCGCTTTCACCCACTCCGACAGCCAAAGCCACGCCATTCCAATCCCAACCACCTAGTCCTTCCTTGACTACACGGCCGATTTCCTTGACCAGTTCACCCGAAGTTGCCGCTACGCTAGCGCTGTCTGGCGTACCATCACTCGGCTGTGATGAGGTGACCTGAGCTGACTTTGGTGACACTGTGACAGAGAAGATCACAACGATACCACCGAGAGCTTCGAGAACCTCGGCGGCTTCGGGGGTCAAGAAGGTCTCGCGCCATTCGACGGGAGATGAGATCAAGTCTAACCACACGGGAATCTGGGCTGTGTAGTAGGCTGTGGTGAGGGGTAGGACATGTGAAGTTCCAGCTAGAGAACCGTCGACGGCGTCTGGGGTAGAGCCGGTGACATCTTATGAACAAGAGGCATGAGTAAATAAATGGTAAGCTTGCTAGAATACAGAAGGGTGGTATTTACCAGTGATAATGCGACTTAGATGGTGGCTTTCAGAACCGAGCGCGACGGCGAGGATGCGGAGGGGGTTTTGGACCTCCATCTTTACGGTTCTTTTAAGGACCCAATATGTAGAAGAAGAAAGAAAGGTTGTTAAGAGGTTAATAGAGACAGAAACTGAGAAAATATGCTGATGATAGCATGGAGTAAGTGAGTGTAATGATAGATTATGATGGAAATAGCTGCCTTTTGCCTGATTGAATTCATGACGGGTTGTGATTTAGACGCTGATGTCAGCATTTGATGGGCTTCGTGGGAAAGTGGGGCTACTTGTATAGTTAGTAGTACATACATACAACTAGTTATTATACGTATATAGTTGTAGATTTTCCTAGAATAGGTAACAACTTATGTATTTATTAACGACATGGACTGCTTGGTCACTATACTATAGTTCTTGGGATCTTGATGAGGGTAATGATAAGTAGACTGTATGCACAATTTGTATTTGCGACTAGAGAAAAGAAAGTGTCGACTACACGCAAAAAGAGCTATGGACAAAAGAAAAGAAAAGGCGACGGGTATTTGTACAAAGGAAAGGAAGCCCCGGATATGGATGCAAAATGTATATGATCTGATCACGTACGTCTTCCCCAGCCAGTGTGTGCTTGTACTGCCGAGATTTGTCTGAATGTGTGAGCTGCCAACTGAGTATTCGGAATCGGGACATTTATACCACCAACTGTAAGTCTGATCTCACCAGAATCGACTCGGCATGCATTAATTGCGGCGCCCACGTCCAACTGGCCTCTACGGCCACTCATAGCAGCCTCCTTGATACCGCCCTCCCAGAAATCAAGAATCTGTTTCTCCGTCAGCGACACGTACTCACGCTTCTTGGTTTCTGGGTTAATCTTGGAGAACCACCAATCGACTACAACAACGTTGAACTTCTTGGTTGAGAAGAACAGGAACGGCCAAACTAGGACTACCAGCATCGTCAGAATGATTACCCAGCGGATCCATTTCATGAGACGCCACTGGTTGATTACGCCGTCGGAATACACCGTCATGCAGACGTCGCGGGCGGGGAACGTGATGTTGATGTCACCGTGATATCCCGTTGCGCGGAGCATCTGCACCACACGCGCACGCACATACTGCTCGTCAAAGCCCATGATACGGCGCTCCAGCTCGAAACTGCGAAGCGAGTTGCTAGCGCAGTATCGGTGACACCATTCCTTAAGCGACGGACGTTCTTGCAATCGTATGCCGCGCTCGCCATTGATATCAACACTAGGATCTGCGCCGGCTAGAGCGACATAGCCCGGGTCGATGTGTAGCTGGTCGGCTTCACCATACTCTTCCTCGTTATCCTCGCCATCATCAGCGGCTGCAGGAACGGTTCCGGTGATAGAGTTGGCACGGCGGTGTTGACGGCGAGTCTGGCGTCGCCGGCGGAACCACGACTTCTTAGCAGAAACATAGCCTGGTGCCGTACGACGGAAGAGGCTGCCACGATGTACGCGCTCGTGGTTTTCCACAGTGCGTAGTTCCGACCAAGACGAGCGGGTGCGTACGTCCTGGTATAGGAATGCTGTCAGATCGATAGAGAAGTCAAAGTCCTCGACAACGACGGTCTCTGTGTTTTGTCTTCGACGACCAGCGCCGTCGCGATTAGTATTACTGAGGCCAGCGAGCCGAGTTTCCGAATGCGACCCGCGAATGCAAAGTTCGGGCCGGATCGGGATGGTCGCGGCATGGCGGATCCACGACTCGAGGAAGGCCGGGTCAGAGTCAAGCTGAGGATCGAGATAGCAGGTACTGCCGAACCATTCAAGCTGTTTTGCTAGCCGGCGTTGAAACGGTGTCTCGCCGAATGATGAAGTGCCATGCGGTCCAGCTTGATACGTGGGATCGATGACATCGGCGTATTGTGGGGGCAGATCGAGACCGACCGGAGCAGGAGCACCTGATTCATCAACGTAGGGCTGTGTGGCAATGGACTCTTCAAATGAAGGTAGAATGTCAGAAGGGCCGGCGGCTGACGATGTAGAGGGGACTTCGTCGCCAAGCAGATCAGGCGTCGAACGAGGTTCGTGCAAGCCTTTCTTGACGTCAGGCATGGCAATGACAACAAGGAGATAATGGCCTACAAAGAAGGGGGTATTGATTGATTGTATGACTAGATGATGGAGTTTTTGCTAAAGAAGAAGAATCAAGAAGGAAACAAAACGTCAAAGGGCTGTTGTTAAATACAAAGAATCCCCAAAGTGACATGTACGAACAAAAGAGCGAGATTCCGTCGCCTAGGCACCAGTTTAAACTCTTTTAACTCATTGGTGGTAAACGAGCCCTGTACAATTTTTTATAGCTCAGTGACGTGACCCTAAAAAAACTGTCGTTCACTCTTAATGCATGCAAGACAAAAAGAGACAGACAGCCTTGACATCAGTGAAATCCTAAATTGACATTTGCCAATACAAGCTGGGCGAATGATTTATTCACCGGCCTTGGTTTACAGGGCTTTTAGCACCTAATCTACAGGATCTTTTTCTACCAAACAATAGGGAGGGGAACGCACCAAAAGACACTGCTCCACTTTTATCTGACCTGAGCAAGCGACATACAATGCAATTATGTACAGACATGTATTAGCTATTTTTTTTTATTTTTTTTATTCATTAATCTTATGGAGCTATAGAGCTATGAAGATGTTTGTATTAGCTATAGTTAAGTGTAGTTAGCAAGCTGAAAAAAATATAAAACAAACATGACTATGTACATATGTAGTTATGTATGAACATTGATTAGTTATTAGCTTTATCATGACTTCTTGTTCACTGCCGACTTTCGACGTGCTATTTCTATCTCAGTATACTAGATTTGGTTCATTCATTGTGTTATTCTGCAGGTATGTTTAAAGTCGCATTTCTACCTGGAACCGACACTACATATCGTAACCGAGTCCTTTATATTATCTCACTCTTGTAACACAACAAAACACTCCCTTTTTATTGATCCAATAAGTTGTATTGTTATATATTCCAATCAAATAAGCTATTATTTTCTGAAGCATCTCTGCCTATAACCATTTACGCACATCACTCGTCGCCTGAAGATGAGAAATCATCGTCGTGGTCTGCGGGGAACTCTGATATCCCTGTATCCGCGTGAAGAATATCAATCCATGATTGGTGGGCAATCTGCTCTTGACTCGGGAGGAAATTCATATCAGATGGAATTTTTAGTATTACCCTGCCCGCTAGATCACGGAAGCATGTGGCGCGTAGCTCTGCCGTAATTTTGTATGTCGTCGTGGAGTCCTTTAACTCTGCCTGTAGCCTTTGCGCGGCCTCCTTAGTCTCTTTCATCGTTGGCCATGAACACGTCTCCCGCTCACTTACATCCGCAGAGCGGTTTGAAAAGGAGATATGCCATGGGTTTGTATAGGTCTTGGGATCAACCGTTAGATAGCCAGCATATATATGCAACTTGGAATTTCTCATGTCGTCCTGTTCAAACTCTGCGAGCTTTTTGAAAAGCATCCGCCATTCGTTAATGCGGACATTACTGATGAGCAACGCCTCATCACTGTTGTCGGAACTAGCTGCAAAATATTGAAATGTAGGATCGATGTATTGTTTCGTCATCAGTCCGACTCTGAATAGTTTGAGCACCGTTAGCTGAGGTAGGAACTCTCGTAACACCCCGAATAGCGAAGAGGGCTGTACGATCATTTTGCCTAGCTCGAGGGTGCGGAGATGGGTGAGATCAACTGGACATATTGGTAACTGCAAACGTGACTGAATAGGCATGGCCTCGTTGTCTAATAGGAGATGGGCTGTCTCTCCATAGCTAATGTCAGGTATAGATTTACCAAGCTTGCGGATCTCGCGGCCAGCTTGAGCGTCAGCCGTAAGCGAAACAAGATACAAATCTGCCTCGAAACCATGATCACTACGTTGCATATTGAGACGAAGTAATTCAAGCTTGCTAGTCTGAGATAACAAGAAGCTTAGCGGCGAAGGGAGCGAAGTAACAGACTCATCATATGATGCTGCCATCGATAGCATCAGTGATTCGAGGTTTTCGAGCGCCGGACGCATTGACTGCCGGACCCTTTGAGGCATGTGTAGTATCTGTGGTGAAATGCCGCCACCTCTGCCTCCATGAAAGTCAATGTTGATCTCCGCCAGCTTCGTGCGGGCACGTGCGGCAGCTATGATTGGACCATAAACCGCCGCGTTGCGGCTCGCACGCAAGGACGAAGGGCCTATTTGAATCTGTATCCGCGTCAGACTAGTAAATTTTGCGAAGGCGTCATGCAGAATCTCAACATATATCCCCGAATAGATCAGCGAAGAGGTAAATTCGCGTGCAGCGATAGAATGCGTTTGCTGCTCATCTTTCTTGCAGTCGATGATAAGCCGGCGGACAAATGGGACGATATTCTTGCAGAGCGAAATTTTCTCTATGCGGTTGAATCCAGCTATATTCATGCAAAAGCGTACGCTGGAGAACATGCGATCATAGTATATACGATCCAGTGCGAGCTTGAGACTACGACTGAGTAGTCGCAAACGACCAAAATCAGAGGTAGAAATCATGTTCAGCACCTGCATCAAAAGCTCCAATGGAAGCCGGGAAGTGATGTAATCGATGAATATCGAGCCCGTGGTAGGATCCGCGGAATCAGCATTGTTGGTTCCAGTGACCGCTCTCACAGACAGAAGCTGGTCAGTGGCCGCCATGATGATGTCGTCTGCGGCCTGCATATTTTGCCGCAGTGAATTATATCTTCGTTGTAGTTTTAAACGGCGTGAGTTGCCAGACGCCCCAAAGATAGAAAGATGAAAAAAGTGCCCGGATTTCTCGTTGTAGAACACAGAGTTTTTTCTTTTGAAGAAAAGGGACGACGAAAACAGTGAATCAACTTGCAAGCTAACTCCCAGTGCGTTTGCGATTTGTTTGGCACGCTCGTACTCGCCCACACTATGACGTGTTAAGTTGCTTGCTAATATTATGTAGGACTATAACCGTAGCGAGCAATAGATAGTCTTGCTGGTGTATTCTAGTTGAGAAATGAATTAACCAAATAGCAGAGTCGCGATCAAAACTTGGTGGAATTGATGCGACTTGGAAGGCGTTTGTTTCTAAGCTGACTGAAATGGGCAAAAGAACAGGGATGATAGATGAGAGGTGAAAAGTGAGAAACAAAAGGAAAAAGAAAAAGAAGGGCTTTTGTGCCGAGCTGATGCTGTTTATATACATATATCTGTACGGCTGAAAGTACTTGTGGCTTTTAGGAAATACAATTCTACCATTATCTCATCCAAATAAGACATTTGATAAGCAATAAGTAACGAATGTTCACATGGCTTGTAGGCACACTCTCGGCTGCCTAAACCCCAGGTTTTTTTTAGGGACTTTGTACTTCAGCACCGCACATTGGTACTTCAGCACAAATAGCAGGGGGTCTAAGTACTCCTCACTTAGTCTTCAAGAGTTGCCAGCTGGCAAAATACTTCTTTTTTGTTGGGATATCCTATCCTATTTATTTAACCTTTCACGTCTTTATGTGGATTAAATACCCTATTGGTATAAGCAGGATTGACTATTTGTATAAGAATTAACCCCAACCCTGGATCCATATTTCCATTTTGAGACACCGCCTTTTAAAAAAGAAGTCCACTGAGATATGATTGTATCAGACTCATGTACATGTTCATCGTAAAAGTTCTAAGTTTCTTCGGCATCTACATATAAAGATACGGGCACTGATTTATTTATGGAATTCAATTATACAAGAAAGTATTAAGACCTAAATAACATTATAGAGTGAAGTGAATTCAAACTAAAGAGCTGTTTGTTGAGATGACTAATTTCATTCTAGAGTCTATCGACAATGGGATACACAAAAGACTCATCTATAATGGAGTCGTCAAAACGTCACGGGCGCTTTACCTTTATATGATGATCGAGCATTGCTTGAAACCCATATTATAGAGATGACGAGATTTAGATCTGCAGAGGCGTCACGACTGCGGAATTCCTGCGGAAATGGTGTGATAGAAGTATTACCTGCCCGACGCCAAATTGCACGAAGAAATCAGGGGAAGGCCAATTTTTATGAAAAAGTCAAGATAGGATACTAAAGAAGACTCTTACACAGAAGAAAGACGCTTGTTATGGCCACCGTGTGGTTTACGAGCTGTTGGAGGTAGGTTGGCCTTTTTGACGTTGTACCGAAGAGTAGATGCATTGATATGTACCATAGACGCGATAGTTGCAATTGGAACCTCAAGGTGTTCAAAATGATATGCCACTGAATCCTTAATGGCCGCGGCATGTAAAACACGTGTTGTTTCTTCCATTTTTTAAGAATTGTTGATGATATCGCGAAAAAGAAGGATGGAGGTTAAGAAGTTGTTGATGAAAAGTAAAACTTGCTGCCACCTTGATCTTAGTGCGGAGCACCATCAATAATAAATAATGTAGGGCGCGGCACGAGTACATGGTTTATTCCATGGAGGGTTCCGCATTAAAATAGGCTGCTTTTACTACAGATAAATATCATCACATTGCCAATTTTCAAAGTCTGGTATAGTTAACGAAAGTAAAAATTTGGGAATAAATCATTCAAAATTAATTTAGTGCTTCATAATAATATATCCGTCCAACTCTATGCTTTTTGGTCCGATACATTCCTCCTCTAGTTGCGGCTTCTATTGCTCGCTAACATCCACTAACTGCGTGGCATCAAACGCCTTCTTGGCTGTAGCCAGCAGAGTATCAAACTCGCCGCTGGTCTCGCACATGCTCTTGAAGATGCCGTTCTCTAGCATCATGAGCTCATATGGGTGCGCAAACTCCTTGACCTCGCCCTTATCGAGCACCAGTACGCGATCGTAGTCAGCAATAGTCTGCAGACGATGCGCAATCGTAATGATTGTGCTAGTTAGCTCGCGGATTGTGCCTTGGATCTTGGAGTCGGTAGTATAATCGATGGATGCGGTAGCCTCGTCCATCAGGAGAACCTTCGGGTTGCGTAGCATAGCGCGTGCAAGGCAGAGCAGCTGGCGCTGACCCTGTGATAAGTTGTTACCTGATTCGCTGACTGGAGAAGACAAGTCCAGGAAGACGTTCTTGTTGGCATCGGTAGGTGTGGTCAGGCCTGAGGGCGATCCGTTGCTAAGTTCCTCCTCGCTAATTAACTGTACACGCTGTAGAGAAGCAAAGATCTCGGCGTCCTGGAAAGTCTCGAAGGGGTCCAAGTTGCTGCGGAGAGTTCCCTGGAATAGAGTAGGATCCTGGGGCACAATGGTGATGTTGCTACGAAGGTCTTCAAGGCCGATGGTGCTGATATCAAGATCGTCAACGAGGATTTTGCCTCCTTCCGCCTCCAAGGCGCGGAAGAGAGCCAAGGCTAGCGAACTCTTGCCAGCGCCGGTACGGCCAACAATACCAACCTTTTGCCGAGGTGCGATTTTGAAGGAAACGTTGCGCAAGACGGGATCTAGATCCTCACGGTAGCGTGTAGTGTAGTCAACAAACTCAACGCTTCCCTGAGAAGGCCAGTCCTGAGGGGGGGCGGCTGTCCTCGATAATGGGGTCCGCCTCCTGCTCGACATCGATGTACTCTTGGATGCGCTCAACTGAGTTCATGTTCTGCTCGTTCATGGCATAGAGTCTGACCAGCCAGAGGATGTTCTCGGTGAAAGAGATGGCATAACTGAGCGAGATACCGGCAGCACCTGGATCAATCTTGCCTAAGCTGAGCACGATAAACACACCGGCAGAGAAAGACACAAGGTCACCAAGCAGGTCACTACGGAGTGCGAGCCAGCGGTTACAGGCCCACAGGTATATGAATGGACGAGACTGAGTGTTAATCTTGGCCAGGTTCTCACGGATAAAACGGCGCTCGTCGCCATAAGCACGGATCGTAGTCATACCGCTCAGCGTCTCACCGAACTGCTGGAACAAAGGACTGCGCTGTACCGACTCGAGGCGCTTCAGATCACGGGAGGCATTAATGTAGAGAACACCTACAACCAGGAACAAAAGCGTAATGAAGAATGCAGCAATAAGGAACATGGGGGTGATGCTGGCAATTAGAATGATGGTGATGATGATGCCAAGGAAACATCCAGCCACACTAAGAGCAATAGGTGCAATTTCTTGATCGACAGCTTCGAGATCCTTGCTGAAGCGGTTCATGATCTGACCAAGAGGCGTCACATCAAAGAACTTGAACTTGGCACGCGTGATAGCCTCAATGAGACGCGTGTGAATAGAGCGCGAGGCAGTGAGTGATCCATAAAACACCCAGATGTCACGTAGGAAAGCAGCAAATGCACCGATAAGACCAATCAAAGCTAAGACAAAGATGTAGTACGAAGCATTGACAGGAGGGAGCTCAGGCTCAGTTCCATTGACGGCAGCCGAGTTGAACCATGTCTGAGGGGCAAAGTACGCAGACGAAGAAGAGAATCCGACAGTGCTACCAGCCTGAACTTGAAGACTAGACGAAGAGTGCAGACCCATACCAGACATCTGGTTTTCGGTGTGCACATATTGGTTACTCCATTCACGGACCCAAATGCTGCTGGCAACAGTGCTTAGTTGTTGAAGCCAGAAGACGAAGAAAGCCACAGCCCAAAACCACCAAGAACCCATGGACTTTAGATACAGTATTAGAACAGACCACTTGACACTTCCAACTGCTTTGTTCTCTTCCATAGCTGAACGATTGGCCCTTTTAGGTTTATCTTTCTTGGTATCGGTAGTTGAGCTGGTAGTATCACGCTCGACGGCAGTTTCATTGCTGCCCGAGCCAACGCTAGATGGAACGCGAGATGGAACACGAGAAACCTCGCGAGACACACCCTTTGACTTTTGAATTTCCTCGCCGAGCTTTCCACTGTCGATAACCTCATCGGGACAACCCTTGGCGGTGACACGGCCATTCTCAAGGACAACAACGTAGTCAGAGGGGGGGACGCAGAGCTGAGTGTTGTGAGTAACCATGATGCAAGTACGTCCAAGCATGAGAGGACCACGAATACAGTTGGAGAAAATCCACTTGGCAGTATGAGAATCAACAGCGCTGAGGCAGTCATCCAGGATAACATGTTCGGAGTTGGAGTACAGAGCACGTGCCACAGAGATACGCTGCTTTTGGCCACCAGATAGCGAGATACCCTTTTCACCAACTAGAGTCTCGTCACCATCATCCAGGATATCGAAGTCACGCTCAAGAGCGCAAGCAATTATGACAGACTTGTAGCGATCTTCATCGAAGGGGGAAGCGAAAAGAATGTTGTCCTTGATAGTGGCGTTAACCAACCAAGGAGATTGGGCAGCATAAGCAATCGTGTTAGCAAGACCAGTTTCGGGGTTGACGCGGACATCTTCACGGCTACGACCACTTGGGCAGTAGACGCGGCCCTTCATGATAGTCATTTCACCAAGTAGGGCCATCAGTAGCGAAGACTTGCCCGAGCCAGTGGCACCAGCAACAATGTTGAGCTTTCCAAGCTTGAAGTCTAAATCGAGATCCAGTAGGCGGAAAGCCATAGAACCATCCTCGCGAATAGTGTTCTTTCCACCCCAAATGAAGGTGGCATCACGGAATCCGATAACATGGTTGCCATTCTCGTCGATGTTATTGTCACCAAGCTGGTCATACTTTTCGGTCTCGTCCTCTTGCAGGAACTCCTCGATACGGTCGATGGAAACCTTAGTCTCCTGCACGTGGGCAATCATGTCGCCAAACTGGTCGAGAGGAATACGAAGAAGCATGAACAAGGACATCGCGGTGAAGGCAGTCGAGGGTAGAAGAGGCTTGCCCTCAATGATAGTGTAAGACACAAAGGTGAAGAAGGTGATCAGAACGGGGACAGAGTTCCAAATAACAACAGCAATCGACCATAGGATATAACGAGAACGCAGCTCACGGATCTCGATCTCACGCTTCTCATCAACCATAGCACCGAATCTGCGCTCCCACGCAAAGTACTTGATAATGCGGATATTCTGTAGAATCTCATTGGTGATGTTGATACGCTTGTCGGTAGCACCCATGATCTTTTTGGAGGTAGTGCTGAAGCCGAGAGCCAGCATGTAGTTCACTGGAAGGAGAATAACCATGACGACAAAGCCGGGAATTGAGCTACGGCCCATCACCTGCCAGAGTAGGACAATAGCAAGAGAAAGCTGGACCGGGGCAGCAGCACAAAGGAAGTGGAGGTAAGCGGTGATCTCAGCTACCTTGAAACTGTCAACCGACATGAGATTGATGATAGTTCCTAGAGTAGCCTGTTCATCTTCGGCATCTTTGTCATCTTTGGTAGAATCGGAGTCGGAATCAGAATCCTTTTTCTTGATACCCAAAGCACGCTTGGCGCGGGCGAAGAGACTTTCCTGCTCTTCATCCGAGCTGAGAGCCTTCTTAGCAGCTTCACCGAGCGACTTCTCGTTTCCAGAAGCAGCCTTACGGCGCAAAGCCTTGGCATAGATCTCGCCAACCATGATAGCGCGAATGCGGATACAAATCTTGCGGCCAGTCCAGAGGGCCATGCCATCAGCGAAAGAACGGACGAAATCGACACAGGGTAGTAGGATCACGTAGAGCCACAGAACGTTGACAGGTCTGTTATCAGGCTGCTCGATATACTGAACAATCGCACGCAGAAGCAAAGTTGGAACAAAAGTAAGAGCACCAGACAGAGCAGCCATGGCACACTGGTAGACTAGCATACCCTTGAAGTAGCTAAGAAGGTGGAAAGCGAGGGACCCAGTCCTTTTCAAGCTGCGGTAATCAGACAAAACAGCGGCAGCTTTGTCCTTGGGAAGCAAGTTCCAGACCATATCAATCTCCAGGGTATTCTTGAAACCTTGCCAGATGATGGCGTCGACCCAGCCAAAGGTAGCCAGTGAAAATAGCGAGGCTAGAGGCTCACGAGAGGGCTCAATGCCGTCCTCCCACTCAAGAACAACAGTCTTGTTGCCCTTACGTTCGGTAATACAGATAATCCAAAGGATGGATACGAGAGAAAACTCTGCAATGGACAGACGACGCAGAACTATACTCTCGGAATTGATGAGAGCTGAACGCAAGAGTACGACATGAACTGCCCAGAAGCATCCGTACAAAGCAGCAGTGTGGTTCCACAGGTGAGGAACTCGCCACTTTGAATGGCCTAGGAACAGGCGCAGGCTAGCGAGAACAAGAACATAGGACCAAGCAACAATGCCCGTAGCAGGGCCTGAGAAGCTATCAGATACGAAAAGCCGATAAACATTGGAGGCAATAAGACCAGTAATTGCAAGCTCTTCAATAATGATGAGAAATTGTTCTGCGGGAGGCTTATCGGCCTGGATGATGGAACCACGCGTAGTCGTCTTAACCAAAGCTAGGCGGCCGCCGTTTATTTCGAGGTCGTCATCACTGTGTTCGTTCTCTTCAACGTGAGCGATTTGGTCAGGAGGCAAATCGGTGTGTTGGTGTGCAGCATCGCTGGAAATGGAAACATATCCATCAGAACGATGTGCGAATATGGATCGTTGTAATGCGCTAGAGATTAGCTGCAAGCACGATATAGCGATGAATGTGATAGGGAGGATGAATGTCAAGTATCTGCGGAAGCAGGGTGGTTAGCAATTGAAGTTTATAGAGAAACTACGCATGTTCGGCGCTGGATTGTGTATTTGCGCATTCGATAGCCACAATGATGATAATCGCCGGGCCGTTGTATAGGCCGTGTAGGCTGTATGCGGTCAATCTGTCAGGTGTGAGACGAATAGACTGACTAACCTTGTCTTGAAGCAAGATGTGAAATCATCGACTTCCCATATGGGCCAGGAACAAGTCTCTGGCGCCATGTTGCAGGTGCGCGCGTCAACGGTTGCGATATATGAACTATCAATGGCAAGGTACACAGTCTATTATTTGTGTGGACAATAAAAAATGATGCGGTAAAGTTGGAGTCAGCGTTATAGGCTACAGACAACAGAAGAAAAACCACTGTAAGCCGAATGGCGGGCAGGCTATGACGAAAGAAAGTCTGACGAGGCACCCGATCAAGTTTTGCGGATCGGGTGGTTCTTAAGTCAAGAGAAGGCGGGGACCGACGTCTAAGCAGAGCAAACACCAAGCCAGACTCGAGTTGATAAATAGCTAGTAGCGGCGATAGAAAGAAATACTCAATGGGCGATATATAAGAAAAGAAGCAAAGAGAAGAAAAATAAATAAAGCCGGCGAGGCTGACTTTTCTACGGCACCTCAACTAGCAACTGTGAATCACGGAAGTTGCCAAATAAATGAGCAGATTAAGAAAGAGAAGCGGGAAGAGGGCTTAGACTTGGGAAGGAGCCCGCGTGTTTATAAACCAATCAGTACAGTACAAGCCAGAGCTAGGTTTTATAAGAGTAACTGCAATTTACTATGAAGCGTTATGTTAGACACCAAAAACAAGAGATACAGATACATGCATCAGGCAAACTACCGCTTGCTGTTGCTAGATGGAATGGGCAACCACGATCCGTTCCTTCCCAAACAGGAACGCGAAAGGGCACAGCAAAAAAAGAGGCTAAAAAAATTTAGCGGATCAAGGGCGCAAATCAGTATCGATAAAGTCAATAAATTCAACAGTGGGTTTTTTATCCAATTGACTAAAGTGGGGCATATGCTTAATCTTTTTATCGTAGCTTGTTTTTCCTACGTTGAACATTGAAGCTCAGCTCTCGGCAAGCTCATAGCTGCAAAAAGAGAAAAAAAATCAAGTCTAGCTAGCACAGGAATTCAAGATTGGTTTACTACTACCTGGATTTTTTTCCTTCTGCCAAATTCCAAGAAGAGCTCGCCGAGTCGTCCATCCTAAAGACTCTTCACCGGTTGACTACAACGACGCTTCTCTTCTTTGGGTCTATAAGCTCTAGAATCATTAATGATAGCATTGTGATTCATACTAGATCACAGGAGCCGAGCTTGAAATATTATTTTAGTGTTTTCCCAAATAACATCTTGCTGTCACAAAGGCCTGGTTGATATCCAGTTGCGGGAGATGCTGTCACTATTTCTGAGAACAACCTTCTCAGATGACGGTGGCGTAGCCGATCGAAAAAGGAAACTATGAAAAGACTCTTTGTATCGTGCGGAACTGGGAAGGCCCCGGCTAAGCTCGGTGTGCAATTTCCAGGCGCCAAATATAGCCGACCCTAGACATCTAGCCACGAACAGGAATATCATAACAACTACATGACGACCTTGTAGATGATATCCTATCCCAGAGCTAACGTGGTCGTAGAAGCAAAAAAAAGAAGAAGAGAAGAATATACTAGATCCTGTCGTGAACATATTTTCAACTACGCTACTTTAAAATATCAAATCAGGTAGTATTGCAGATGAACATACATGTACTCACAGGCAAGGGTTGGAAATCAAGCATTAGGGTTGCGTCACACAGACAGCACCAGTCTGCCGTAACCCGTTTTCACAGCCTTTTTTTATTTTTGTTTTTTTTATTTTCTGACATTTAATTGATGTTGTATCTAAGCTTTGCAACATCTATGCATAGTAACGGAAGCATACCAGAGAAATAGTATGCGCGCTCTTTTAGTAGAATGTGGCTTCGATAGCCAATTGTTACCATGATGGTGGACAGTCGTATACTGCTATAGTAGTTCTAGTAGGGAATTAGAAGTTTAGCATCACTTATTAGAAATTTAGAATCAAAGTGGGGACTTCTAAGAAAAAGTTACTTAGCCCCACAAAATATTATGTACTTTCTATGTAGTCTTCAAAATCTGCCAGCTGGCAGAGTGTTGTGTTTTTATTTCTAATTTTTTTAATTCATTAATCGTATAGAGCTATGAAAATGTAAATGTTAGGCATATATACATGTAAGAAAATTCTAGTCTAAAAGTCTAATTTTCAATGCTAAGGCACTTGTTAAATAAAAAAACATACATTTATATATACCAAAAACTTTCAAAATGTATTCAATGACCACAGAAAAGATGTAAATACTTAACCAAATCCCCCCAAAAAAGACAAAACCAGAACATAAAACACTAGTCTCCCGCCGCTAAAGCCAGAGCATCAGCTGCCTGTACAATTAGACCAATGGTCCTCTCATCATCTATATTGCAGATCAGACTCACCTGTAGACGCTCTTGGGCCTCAACATTTGCCAGCTGGCAGCCTCTTACGGAGTACATAATATCTTGTGGTGCGAAGTACCTTCATTCTTTTGGTTCTAAATTTCTAATAAGTGATGTCAAACTTCTAATTCCCTTCTAGTACCAGTCGGTCAGATAATGTGTGCTAGATAAACGCTCGTTACAAGTGGACGGGCCACATCCAAGCTTTCCAAACATGAGGGAAGAGAAAATAATGCTGACGAAACATCAAAACGCATGAGATATCAGGCTGGACAAATCACAGCCTGTGTAATTCGACGTAGGAAAGAAGGCAAGGAAACTTTTCTGCCCTGTGCATATTGCAGGCACTTCCCCGTATTCCGTGCACCCCTATGGCGGATTCTATCAGAATTTGGCGATATTGGGCCAGTCTTGTTAGTATCATCTGGTGCGACTAATCTCACGGGACATTTTTGTACCCGCCAAGATATAAATCTTTTTCCATGGTCTAGCCATGAATACTCAAGATACAGACAAAATATCGAGTACTGTGTTTGTCCTGTCCTGTTCTGCTCTATTTTCTTTTCTCTCCGAGCGGTCACAAATCGGACATGATCCAGAATCCAGCCCATAGCAAGTTCAAGACAAGGATGCGGAGACAATACGGCTTGCTTTACATATGTATGTATGTACATACATACAAGTATTCTTATTTCTTACTGCAGTACAGGATCGAGTTTCCCTTTTGGTCCGGCCGAGATGCTAGCCATAGTTTGTGCATTGTGTGTCTACCTACATTGCATGGAAAAAAAAAGCCCTATCTTGCGGAAAAAAGGGAACAGATTGATATGCACGCAACAGGCTCATGTGTGTCCATGTAGTATTCCTTGTTTTTTTTAGACATCCCGTTTTTCCCGGACAAGTGTTAAAAGTAGTATCTATAGTGTCTATACTTTTTTCTCATTCACCGCCTTCCACATATTCAGGTTTTGGAAGCGCCAAGTGGAATACAAGTGCTATCACATCTTGGTACAGTAAGCCACCACGATCCATCGAGTGTTTTTTTCTCTCTCTCTTTCTTTTACTTGAATGCGGATTTGAGTCACTATCAGTCATCGATGCTTTGAGACAAAACAATAACAGTAAAGTGAAATAATAGGCTCTATATATGGCTTATCCTACTGCTTCCTCCGGTATCTCCTCCTTACCTTGCCGGCTTACTTCTGTGGATGCAATGCAACCCATTCAAAACCCCCCGAAAGGCAGCACTCGATAATCAATATAGCCTATATGCATACATAGTATACAGATATGTAGTGGTAGGTACAGCTATGGTCACTTGTATTCAGGATTCTGCGACAGTGATGGCGTTATCTTTTTGATTATCAATAGTTACTAGAGAGCGAATACACAACTACTTTTCTTCTTTATCTGTCCTCTGAAACTCAACCTTAGATAAGAGACTAGAATAGAATAGCCACCAACAACTGGCGACATAATGAGTTGGAAAATACAATGTGGTGGTTTGATATAATGTATAATGTATCTGCTATCGGTTCTGCATTGGGCGGCGCAACCATAAAATTAAAACATTCTGGAACGAACATCTCAATGTTACTACTCAGACACCTTCCGGTTCGGGCCTTAGACTCATAGCTTGTCTACCACTACAAGCTTTTGCCGCTTTGTGCTCTTCGGACTAAAAAAGAAAGGTTAAAAAAAAAAGAAACTTTTTCTACACTTCCTTTGCTTGTTACAGTAGTGGCAAGTTCTAGCCTCTTAGATATTCAATATACAAATGTATGGGCAAGTAACAGTGTATTTGAAGATAAACCAAAAGACAGAACTCTTAACAGTTATCAGCTTCTTCATTTTACACCGCCGGACTTGCATGGGTCGATATACATCATGGGCGGCTACAAGGAAAGTTGCCAGCTAACTTCAAAAGACCTTGCATAGTCCGTACCATCTTCAATCATAGTCCGTATGTCACCGGACTTGATGTGTCGGGATATCGGCAGAGCGTTGTCTCGAATCGTTGTGCATTAGTTTATATCATATAGCATACATATCAACAAGGCTTTTTTTCAATAATATCTAAATCTTCAGTACTAGACCATCGTCTTACTCAATTAAACATAGCATTTGCCCTACCGCAGGCCAGATTACCTCCTAAAGGCACCTTTGTGCTCACTAGTAACTTGTCTAGTGCTCCAAACAGCCCTAGTCTTCTCTTATTCTTTCTGTTCGTTTCCTTATCCAAAAGGGCCGCCCCATATTCGCTACTAAACGAATTAACTACATAATTGTACGCTCAAAAGTTAGAGTCTAGCTAGTACTGGAGTTGAACCCCCTGGCAAACTGGCCACTTTCCCCTGTTCCTCCGACGGTTTTCCTAGAGTTAATTATTGTTTATTGTTCGCGCCTTTTCTCCATCTTCTTTTAGTTATTCACCTTCCTGTTCTCCTGCATTTGATCAACCCCTGTTGGAATATACTCTACTAGCCCCTTCTTCAAATCCTTGCGTATGAATCCTTGAGAAGCAGAAAGTTGTAGAAGGGAACAATCCACAGAAAGTAGGGCCCTTAGTTACTTAGGGTTCGTTCTATCCTCATCCGGAGATGTTATGCTGGTAACAAAGCCGAACAATAACATACATTACATAGTATGTTCCTCAAGGTTTATCTCTTTTCTGACTCGCCTGAACACTTTTGAGTTCTTGTATAGCACAGCACACATTCCAGTGACATCGACTCCTCTTTCCCTAGTAGCATAAACTGTACACATGCACATACATGTATGTATTTGTGGTAGAAGAGTCAGCGGCACTTGTTAGCAATTAAAACTCTTGTCCCTGTTGAAGGATGCACATACTTACGAACAAACTGCATGTGTACATGATAGAATAGACAAAGTTGCCTGCCGCTTTGCTTGAAGCACATACAGAAGGAATACCAGCTGTTGTTTATTATGATTTCTGCTCCCGAATGCCAATTTGACGTTCTGTATATACAATTACTTGCCTAAATGATTGCTGCTGCCACTGCTACTAGTTATACCATTCCAAAGACGGTACTATTATATCTTTGATACTAATGTTGGGTCAGAGTTGGCTATTATTGCACCAGATCGGAAAAGAGCTCAGAAAGACAATCGAGATGCGATATATCCTGGTTCAGCCACTTGAAATCACCCTTTAAATTCTAATGTTCCTAAGCTACTCGATCTTGACAACACACATTGTCTTGGCCTAGAATACTTATAAAGCCCTAGTAATCCTTATGATCATATATTTACCAACATGCATCTACATAATCGACGATTTTGAAATACGAGAGGAACTTTTAATGGATGACTCAAGTGAATAAGCACTATACAACGATGCATATAACGAAACCATCATCCTATAAAATACGTAAGACGAGCCGAGATACGTAGTTGTATTATAAATAAAGAAGATAAATCCCCAATAAATTAGAACGATTCTTCCTGTCATGTAACGTTGGTGCATGATATCTTCTAGCATAGCAAAGAAGATACCATGAGCCATACTATATGATGCAAGTTGCCATCATTCTGTGACAAAGAGCTTGCATACATCTGCTCTTATTTTCTTCTTCTATATCCCATAATGGACTCAACTCCACAATATAAATCGGCATATTATATTTAAATATCATCCTTAAGATACATACTAAGACACAATATATCTTTACAAATGACGAGATGTTTTTTCTTGATTGTTTTCATCCAAGGAGAAGTTATGTCTCACAAGCCATATGAGCCTCAAGTACACTTTGAAGGCCAAGAGAGAGAATCATGGGATAACAATAAATGAATAGATATCATAGTGAAAGTGACATGTCTGACGTTACTGGGCATATCGAATATGGAGTCCAAAGATCACCGGGGAAGGGAGCTTCATCTACCGCGAGACATTACAGTTGAGTAACTCATCCTATCAGAGTAGGCCGATATTGATTACGAAACCCACCAAGTTCCAGTCGGTTTAATTGAAAAGAAGAAAAGAAAATGCATTCCTGCTATACGTCAATATCTCCATTTGTTTTCCTCTGCGGTTGTTGTCTTATTTCGTCCCTTTATCGGAAGAAGAATCTCGGTTTCTCCTGTAATCCAAAGGTCCTCATTCCACAAGACACTAGTCATGTACAGGCCTTTATTGAAAATCGGTATAAGTGATTAGAAGGGACGGGCTTTGCAGATCCGTGACAACATGATAATAAGAATTATTGTCGACTTTATGGACGCTTTTGGACTGGTATGTCTTTTTTAAGTTGAAGACTCAATTTCTACGAGATGCCTTTTTTTCACAGGTGTAAACCTTTCACTAACTCATATCAGTTTGCAGATCACCGAGGACATATTTAATTCAATGGCCGGTTCCTAAAATAATGTAGAGCAGAAAAAACAAGAATATCCAATTGGGTTGATATTACACAAGGCGATGATCGTCTAGATCATTCATCCTTCTCAACTTTTTCTCTATATTGAAATAAGCAAGAGAACTCAGTCTATGATATGAAATGTAGATGATTTATAGACATAATCAGACCAATTAGGCCATGACCATTCCCTTCATGCCGGCCATATCACCCTCCTTGGCGGCAATCTCGAAGTAACCGTAGATGATGCTATTGATATATGTTAGTATTTGACTTGATGAGTTAAAATGGAAGAATAGAGAAAACTTACGTAACAGCGAGCAGAGTACCGGTACCAGAGCCAAGAGCGCCCATTAGATCGCTGGCAACGGACAGAGCACCAATGGTAGCACCACCGAAGGCGGCGGCAGTGGGGATAATGCGTTTCAGCTCCTTGTACATGCTCTGGTCACGGTGACCGGCCATGACGAGACCCTGATCCTTCAACTGCTTGGCGACATCACGGGGGCTAGAGCCAGACACCTCAATCCAGGTCTTGGAGAAGATGGCGCAGGCAGTGAGCATGTAGGTGATGTACAGAACGGTGTGGATAGGATCCAGAAGGGCATCCTTGAAGTTAAGAGGGGGTGACATGTAGTAGGCAAGACCGCTGATAGCCCGAAGCTGAGAAGAGCCCTCCTTAGCCTCCCAGACGCCGAAGAGACGGACGATCAGGTTCTCAGAGAAGCGTGAGTACAGCATCTGGCTGATCAGGAAGATGTTGGAAGACAAAGCAGACTGTAGCATGATAGGCATGTTGGAGGTGTAGAAGAGGCGGACGGGGTAAGAGCCGCGAGCACCACGCTGGCGCGAGGACTTGACGGGAATCTCAACACGGAAGCCCTGCAGGTAGATGACAACAACAAAAATGACAATGGTAGCCAGCAGGTTCATGACGTTGGGAAGGTTCTGGCGGTAGAAAGCCTCCTGCAGAGCGCGCTGCTTGTTGGGCCAAGTCAGCAGCAGGTGGAACAGGGCCAGAATGGCACCCTCGAACTCGGGACCACGACCGGTGTTGATGGTAGTGGGCGAGAAAGCCTTCCAGACAATAGACTCGCAGATGTTGGTGGCAATGAACAGAGAGATACCACTGCCGAGACCGTAGCCCTTCTGCAGAAGCTCATCAAGAAGAATGACGATCATACCGGCAACGAACAACTGAAGAATCAGCAGGAAGACAATACCGGCACCTAGGTCAGAGGGAGGGCCGTAGAGACCGGAGAAGACGTAGACAGTGGCGGTGCCGGCAGACAGAATAAATGCGAACAGCTTCTGGGCACTCTGGTAGAGCTCACGGTCGGACTTTAGATCAAGGTTGACATCAATCATATGGGTGCCGGCCAGAAGCTGGAAGACCATACCGGAGGAGATAATGGGAGTGATACCCAGTTCCATAAGAGTACCGCGATTACTGGCCATGACCATACGCAGCCAGTACAGGGGATCGGAGTTGTCAGAGGACACGATACCGTACAGGGGCATCTGGCTCATGACCAGGAAGACGAGCAGGGTCAGAGCCGTCCACATCAGCTTTTGGTTGAAGGGAATCTTGGTCTCGGGCTGCTGAACCTCGGGCAGGAACGGCACGAACGGCTTGACGAGGTCGAGAAAGCGTACTGTGGCAGCGCAAAAGCGGGAAGAGTCAGCGGATAGTCAAACAACGTGTTGTGGAGGGCATTGCGGAGCCAATTGGGCGCGCAGACAAGCACACAGAGTGCGCCGGGCGGGCTAGAGTCGTGGCAATGACGGAAGTACTTACGGGAACTCATGACGGGCGACGATTAGATGAGCAGATACCAGAAGATGAGGCTAGGAAGAAAGACGGCAGACAGAAAACAACAACACCAACTCGGTGACGACGGAGCACTCAGTTGCTCTGGTTGTCGAGATGAAAATGACAAAATAAACTGAGGAAGAAGAGGAAGGAAAGAAAAGCTGGAGTAGAATGCGAAGGAAAAATAAGGAAGAGCAAAGGCGTCTTTTGGATCTTTTTGGTTGGGGTGGACACGCTGGATGGAGAGCTGGCGATCTGGCTTCAAAACCGGGAACCCGCCAAACAGACGATGTGTCCAAATTGGCCACTAGTGGCTTTGGCTGGCTTAGCCCGCGAGCGACTCTTTTTTGGCGGGTGCACGTGACTGCTATCTCTGTGCTTGCCGGCGTTGTTAGCGTTTAAGGCCTGTAGAATCCGCCTGTAGAACACCTTTTTTAGTGGGTCGCTGCCCTGAGCTTCCTGAATAACAACAGCGTGTTACAGGATGGACAACCCTGGCAGGGTTAGACCTCCAAAAATATCCCAAGCGATGCACGAACCCGCATTTTGCGACGCTGTCTTCTAGAAAGCGCCATTTGCTGGATAGGTTTCTCGGCAAAACTTCGTGTATTCTCTAGCCCAGCATTGCCAACTTTCAGTTTGCTATGCTCACGATTCGACTGCAACTTCACATCGGATCTGCACGGCCTATCGATAACACGCTTATTTCCCCTTGTAACATCGTTTTGGGCACCTCTACTGGTGGTCTAATGTTTCGATTCCGCGCTTTGTATTCCTCGCTTCTACGCCTAGCACCGTCTGTAGCGGCCATGTCGGCCACCAAGACGAAGCCTACGGCCCCGCTGGTCATCATCATGGGCTCGACAGGCACAGGCAAGTCGGATGTAATATAATCTACACATTGCAAGTTCCTTCAGGGTAGTACATCGTTTCAAGGCCGACTAACACCACAATGCCCCTCCCATGTAGCTTGCAGTTGAGCTTGCCTTGCGCCATGACGGCGAGATCATTAATGCCGATGCTATGCAGATGTATCGTGGTTTGCCGATAGTCACGAACCAGATCACCGAGGCGGAGCAGCGTGGTGTCCCTCACCACTTACTTGCCCATATTGATCTAGACCAAGAGACTTGGGCTGTAGGTGACTGGAAGTGTGAAACTCTATCCATAATTAGAGACATCCGCGACAGGGGCAAGCTGCCTATCGTAGTTGGAGGCACGCACTATTACCTTAACGGCTTGATGTTTGAAGACATTCTGGTCACCGAGGAGTCTGACAACCTTACTGAATACCCTATCTTGGATGAACCCACAGATATTCTATACGCTAAACTTCAGGAAGTTGACCCTATCATGGCTGATAGATGGCATCCTAATGATCGGCGTAAAATTAGACGATCACTTGAGATCTTTCTGCGTATGGGAAAGAAGGCTTCAGATATATATGCAGAGCAGCAAGCACGCCAACAAAAGTCACTTACGGACCACTCTTCTATAGAAGTTAACAAGGGGCCGGGGGAAACCCTCATGTTCTGGGTTTATTCAGATCACGAAATTTTGAAAAATCGTCTGGACAAGCGTGTAGACAAGATGGAGCATGCCGGCCTCATGACAGAAATTCAAGAAATGTTCAACTATCTTGCGGCTAAAAAGGCAGCTGGTATAGATGTCGATCTTACGAGAGGTATATGGCAAACCATTGGCTTTAAGGAGTTCCGCGCCTATCTAGAAGCAATCAACGATGAGACACCGGCCGACCCAAGCCAACTAGAGAAATTGAAAGTACAAGCCCTCGAAGACATGAAGACAGGAACACGCCAATATGCCAGATATCAGACTCGTTGGATTAGACGCAAGTTATTGCCGCTACTCAAAGAAGAAGGCTCTGATGTCATATCTAAGCTATTTGTTATGGATAGCACAGATACTGCTGAATATACCAGCAATGTCATTGAGCCTGCAATATCTATCACAGCTTCTTTTCTGAACGGTGAAGTATTGCCGGTCCCAGAAAATCTCTCGGAGATTGCCCGTGAAGCTTTGAAAGCCGTCGAAGAGCCCATCAAAACTCGGGCTATACCAATCAAGAAAATATGCGAGTTATGTCACCTGACGCTTGTATCTGAAGACCAATGGCAAAAACACATTAAAAGCAGAAGGCATCATAGAGTAGCTAAGAACGCCAAAAAGAAAGCGTTGGCTATTATTCCAGGCGAAGAAACACACGATGTCTTGGTGGCTGATGGGGAACTAGGACTTGATATAGAACTCGAATCTATAACAACCAAGAATGAAAAATGAGGCATGCTAATCTTTGCACATTGTATAATCATATTTTTTACTTTTCTTTTGAACGGCCACAATAAATAACGAAAACAAACTACTTCAAGTGACGACATTGTAGATGAAGGTGAAGACCAAAAAAATCTACGTCTGTATGTACAGTTTCTAACAAGGCAAAGTTGGAAGGAAACAATCAAAAACACTAGTTATATGCTCTAGAAGATGCAAAAAGTAAAAAAAAGACCAAGAAAAAAACAGTAATAAACTCCGCTCCGTGTAATACAGTTGAGCGAATGACCTCGCTCAACACATCACGTATAAATCGTACACCTTTTCAACGGCCAATAACGACACAATATAGAACAAAAGACTACACTCTACAGGCCGATCTCAGCCTTAACCCACTTCTCTAGCCCGCCACGGGCGATGATCTCCTGGACATTAGGCGGCAGCTCGCCAACCTTCTGGCTCCATTGTTGGCCGCCCTCGCCCTCTGTCACGGTGACCTTGGAACGACGGACATCCCAGATGAGCTTCCAGCCGGTACGGCGAGTAGCCTGCTTATCGTCACCAGTGAAGGTTTCGCGCAGGTGCTTGATCAGTTGAGGCACCTCGACACCCATCAGGGCGTTGTTAATGGAGTTACGGCTGAAGATGTTACCGAAGCTACCAGATACGACAAGGGGAATCTGCTTTGCGAGGATAGCCGTGGCAGCTTGTTCACGCGAGGAACCACAGCCAAAGTTGAATCCGGCCACGAGGATATCACCGGCCTTAGCAATGTGGCGGAACTTGGTATCATAGTTCTCCATGCACACCTGTGCCATGGTCTCCTTAGGGACGTTGTCCTGGTATGTGTACTTTCCGGGGTAGATACCGTCGGTGTTGATGTTGTCGGCGTCACACCAGACGATCTCACCCTCAATCTTTTCAGGGAAACCGACCAGAATCTCCGTTAGGGTGTCTTCGGCATCAGGTTCAGCAGCAGCCTTCTCGGGCGTACCATGAATTTCATTCTCGCCAGCAGACGCCAGAGCTTCGGCCTGAGCAATTAGCTGCTCAAGGGCAGATTCAATGCTCTGCGTCTTGTCGGCCAGGAAGTCGCCACTACCCTCGCCAATGATAACCTTCTCGACACCTTCTGGCTTCTCGTACCAGCCGGGACCAGCGATCTTACCCTTAAGGGCACTGGCAGCCACGATTTCTGGACTCGCTAGGTACGCCTTGGCGGCAGTGGAACCCATGCGGCCTTTGAAGTTACGGTTACTGGCACTCACGCCGACCTCCCCGGGCTCTAGCAGGCCAGTTCCTAGACCGATGCAAGGACCGCAGCCAGCAGGTAGTGTCTCGGCACCAGCTTCGATGAGCACTTGCCAGTCACCTGCCTCTTCCGCAGCCTTCTGCTCAGGAATAGAGGCAGCGGCAATGTAGAACTTGACGCCATCAGCAATCTTGGCGGGCTGGCCGTTGGCAGCAGCCTCCTTGAATACTCGCGCAGCTGAGGCGATGTCAGACGAGCGGGAGTTGGTGCAAGACACAAGGTAAGCCTTGTTCACAGTGATGTCCTGAGCTTCAAGGTCACGAAGTGGGGTGGCGACCTTGACTGAGTTAGGACCCGCAACAAGGGTGAGAGGGTCGAAAGGTTAAGGTAGATTTCCTTGGTGTAGGTAGCGCCGGGATCGGCTCTTAGAGGGTTGGCAAAGAGCTTGTCTAAGGCTTCGTGAGTGAAATGGCCCTTGCCGGCATCGCCAAGAACGGCGGCCGTAGTCGCTTGGCACGTAGCCACTGCTGTAACACAGTATCGATAGGAAAGAGACCACTCAAAGCACCCCACTCAGTAGTCATGTTGGCGATGGTTAAGCGGTCATCGACGGGAATGGACTGGAGGGTTTGTTCGGAACCAGTGAATTCGATGGCGTGGTTGAGAACGTCGTCCTTGTTGAACAAGCCACACAAGGCAACAATGACGTCCTTGCCAGATACACCAGTGGGCATCAAGCCGGTCAGGGTAACCTTGGCTATAGGTGGAATCTGCCACCAAGTACGGCCGGTGGCCCAGATAGACGCCGCGTCAGTACGCACCATAGGCGTACCCAGGCAGCCGACACCACCATACATGTTGGAGTGCGAGTCAGAGGCGACAGTTACAGTGCCAGGCCAGGCATAACCCTCCTCAACCATGATCTGATGGCCGATACCACGGCGGCCGGGTAGAAATCGACGCCATGCTTCTTGGCGAACTCCTCGATCTGGCGGTACTTCTTCAGGTTATTCTCGGTCTTGTTCTGCACATCATGGTCTAACGTCATGACGACTTGGCGGTTGTCATGGATAGTCGAAGCGCCAATGGACATGAACTTGAGCGCAACGGGCCACGAGTTGTCGTGTGTCATGCAGTGATGCGGAGATAGCGTGACGTAGTCGCCGGACTTGACCTTCTTGCCGGGCGCTAGGCCGACCGAGTACCGCTGGACAATCTTCTCCGTTAGGGTCTGCGGGTTCTCGGGGGCTGGGTCGGCTACATAGCCAAAACCGGAGAGCACATCAGCGTTGAGGGCACGGGTGGCCGTCGAAAGGGCAGCAGAGCCGGTCACAGAAGAAACGGTGCTACAGTATGCGGAGGCTAGTAACCGGCCGGCATAAGACGCAGAAACGGCGGCAGGAGATGACGTCGATGGCAAACGGCGGGCAGCCGACAAAGCTAGTGTTCGTATTCTAGTCTATAGCGGCAGTCAAGGAGGAGAGCTAATTAGCAAATAGATTCTTAAGACCATCCAGTAGGCGTTTCCATAAGTCATCCGGAGATCCAACTATCCAACTGAGCAAGTCAGCCCGGTGGGCATTGCGATCATCGGATGCAGGTTATAGGGTTAAGCTAGTTTGGGCAGGTGGTAGCGGCCGGAGAGGATGAAGACTTACACTGGCCCGCGGAAGCATGATGGGCGATGAAATCAGAATGAAGCCGTGGATCAGGCGATTAGCAGTTCAAGATGCTTGGAATCACTGCTCCGGCAATGATTTCGAGGTTAGCAATCGAATCCGTTAACCCAGAATTTCGTTTGCTGTGTTTATTACTGGTGGGGTGTGACTAACTACTTGCTGCAAGTAATTGGCAGGCGCAAAAAAAAAAGTCTGGAGAAGCGCTATCGGGCCAATCAGCTTTGTCGCAATGCAATCCGGTACAATCAGGGCATCCTTTATCGGAGCTCATCAATTGAGTCCCATGTTACAAGACTTACCATCTGGATGACTAAGCCCAAAAGGTGGGCCATGATGCTTGAAACTACGCCTGTGATGCTTTTTCGTGGTGGTTATTTCGTTGCGGTTGACATCCTTTTAGCTGGATGCCTAGAAACCTTAGTATTTTTTCGAATATATCGGGTCACTTTAGCAAACTCCGAAATGAAAATATCAACCTTTCGAATCTATCCCAGCACTTAAGGCAGGATCTTTTTTACTCTACTTTGGCGTCGGCTCTCGCAGTTCCATGGATAGATACAATGTTCAAAGACTGGTACAGTTGGAACACTTCACGCACGTCATACATTATAATTCTTATTTTTTAGAATTCGGCGATAGCGAGAGCTGTCTGTCTCAGGCCGGTTTGAGGCTAGTATCAATGTTAGATTAGCACAGACACTACACAGCGTATGGGCAGATACAAACCCTATATACCCATAGCCAAATTGTTTGACACAAAGAGCTCAGTCCGTGTAATCGTGCTAATCGCCGTTGTTAAGATGTTCGGGCTTAGCAAATAGCCAGTGTTAACTCCTTAAAAGAGCACTTGGATGTTAATTGAGGTCTATCTGTCATTTCAGATAGCATCCATCAACCAATCATTGCTTTATAAAGCTACCGAAAATCGCTTGATGCATGACCACGGAAACATCGTACTTATACAACAAAATGGTGGGATAATGATACCAGGATCACTATCTCTAATGATGAGATATCTAGAATATTCCAAGGAGACCAGGAACAGACCTTGAGCACAACACTAAGAAACAGAACCCCAGATGAACCACGACGTATGCAGGTCTCTAGCTGGCACGGCCCATAGGATAGGGTACAATCATTATAGTACATGAGGCAGACTTAGGATTACAGACAAGTAAGGGTTTGTAGACCTGTGCTGTATATGAAAAATAGGGGAACTTTTAATCCATAGGCTGCTCGTCTTAATCTACAGGCTCTAGTAGGGATGTTCAAAAAAGATACTTGGGACTTCAAAATACAATGTACCCCATACTAAGTCTGCCAGCTGGCAAAGCGCCGTCAAAAATGTGTAACACAATAAAAACAAAAAGATTAGACTAGGGATGCTGAAAAATATACCATATAAGTGTACATTGATGCACTAAGTAGCAACATTTGGCTATGATTCTTATATTATTATCATGTATTACCAAAACGGGCTTTAAACTTTATTTACCAGCTCAAAATCACTTTGTGATAAATCTAATTCACTTATCCATTGAATAGAGGATAACTCTCAAACTTGAATATAAACAGTATATATGTGATTCTTGACTTTTGATGAATGTTGGTGGCCAAGATCAAAAAACAGCAAAGAATAGAATACAAAGAGAACTAGTCACAAATGGAGAGTACTTAGTTGGACACTGTCGAGACTGTAGCGAAGACTGTAGAAATTGTAGAGATGTAGGAAAGAAGTAGTCAGAGATCCTTACCTTGGCACGCCCAAAAAGCCCCAACAGGCTCTATCTAGTTAAGTGTTTACTCTCCTTAATTACATACATACAATACAGCTAACTTGTGGCAAATTCGAAGAGTAGATAAATGTCCACACATACCGACAGGCAGGATAATATTAAGGTAAATTTAGACAGAAGAGAGACGTTAGCCTAATTACCAAACTCAGATAAGTTAACTACATATTATAGACATGTTCTTTATAATTTTGCCTAACTGCCTCTCTTCTTAACTAACCCCTTTATGGCTTGGGTATTTGGGTGACTTCAGACTGAGGCATAGTGTAAACTCTATCTTAGACTGAAATAAAGACTGGAAAAGTTGTTCATGATTATGAAAGCACAAATCATCCCAAAAATGTAAAATATATTGGGAGAATTTTAAGAGTGGCAACTCTTGTGTGTAGATTTTCATTTTTTCTCTTTGCTTTTGATAATTCTCAACGCATGTTTTCAAGGCAAGATATGCACATACATTCATACATACTTAGAATGATTTGTACAGAGTATGTCGATGATAGTCTGTTGTGTGGACATGGGTGGAAATCGGTATCTTCCAAGTAATTTTCTCTTTTCGACTTGTACTTTATCTGCTTACCCACCTTGAGGCTAAGATGAAGACGTTAATCTCAAAAGAGGTATACAGATATAACTAATTGTGTAGTTATTGGATTTACATTTTATATTTTACAGCTACAGGATTCCAGAGCAACTCAGGAAAGATAAGGCAAAAGGAACTAGGAACGAAAAAAAAGAAACAAAGTCAAGTTCAAGATCAAGATAAGCGAAAATATAAAAATAGGCATCATTTTCATATAAATTTCAATGCTAAGGGTACTATTTCCCTATAAAATTGATATAAAAAAAGCCTCGTAAGAAAGCCCCTAGAGAAAGAAGACTAGTCTTCTGGTTTTAGAACCAAGCCATTAGCTGCACACGCAATCGCATCATCGCATCGATAGCCCTCTCATCATCTATGTCGAAGATGTCAAGATCAGGCTCGCACTCTGCATCTGTATCCGAATCAGTGCCAGCATTAGCATTAGTTGAGTCGTTTGCGGTATCTAAAGTACGTTAAGAGGCACGGGGACGCTCTGTGCCAGGGCGGTAGACACTCTCAGCTAGCTCTTGGGCCTCCGCAGATTCAAACTGACTTGGTATACGATTGACAGTTTGTACCATAGGTCTTCAAGGTCTATATTCGATAACCCGTGGTTCTTTAATATGAAAACGAGGACCAGCAGGAATATCGTTTTGCCAGTGCCAGAAAGGGTGGACTGTACTCAGGCAAACTGACTTGGTCTAGTTGATAAGACCACATTATATGCAAGCATGGCAGGCCAGTGAGCATCATGAGACATTTGCACCGATCACCACTATGGCTAACAAGGTGATGTTCCTTCTCCAGACAGGAGTATCTTCAGTAGGAATATGACTGAATTCTGCCATCATCTTACCCACAGCCCATGGAGATACATTTCCTTTCACTTCATATTAGATAGGTGCCTGTGCTCTGTCAATGTTCGATTCCTCTGTATGAACTTTCGAGAGGCCACTGATTGAGCTTGGTGTGCCCAAAACTGCACTAGTTTCTTATAGACCGTAGATAGATCTAACCCAGAACCTCCAAGACACCGCTTAATGGCAGCATATGAGGATTCAACTGCTGATGTTGTGGTGAATCCAAAGTGAGGCATGCCCATAAGGAAGCAGGCTACAAATATATGCTTGTATGGGTGTATCCATACTGCCATTGTATATTTCACAACAGGCTCTGTTTGACCGTTGAAATCTTTGTAGCACTAGCTCGTAATCACGCTCATCTGTTCATGATATCAAGTAATGTCATTCTTGATGAAATCAGTGAATGAACTGTGACGAACGAAAGTTGTATGATTTATACGAGTAGCAGTAGGAAAGTACTTCTTGGTGTTAGCTAACACATTCTTGCTGATGTGCCAAGCACATAGAAGATGGCGAGCCTTGGGAAACACCCCATTTACAGCCTTTATCAGACCTTGATCACGATCAGTGATCACAACACTGGGAAAGTCGATGCTTTCTTCTTCCAGTACACGATGATATTCAATTAGAATGACAAGGAAGCGCTGGTATGTCTCATTTCGCAAGAAGCATATGGCAGTCTGGGATATTTGGCGTGAATTCGTAGCACCACACATGTTCAAGACTGGAATTTTAAATCGATTTGTGTTGTAAGCCACATCAATAAGCAATATGTAGGGGGCTAGTTTCAAGGCTGGGATCATACTTCAAGGTGAAATAGAGAGATCGAGAAGGGTGCCATCTTGGCCTATTCCTGGAGCAAAATTGTAGTGCTGGTACTCATGCGTCAACTTTCTCATTAGCCAGTTGGTTGGAGATAGGCCTCTGAGGATCTCTGTCATGACGATGAAAGGTCTGATAAAGATATTTTACGACGATATAAGATGGACAGGCCCATACTGGAATGAGTCGTGGAGGTGTCTCGCCAGCAGCCTCAGCAGACTGAACGTTAGCTTCATTCTTTGCTACTTTTTGTTTTTATGCAGAGAAGCAAGAACAATTTGATGACACTTTGCCAGCTGGCAGCCTTAGTATGGGGTACATAGTATTTTGAAGCCCCAAGTATCTTTTCTTAGGGGACCCCTGCTAGAGCAAAGGTTCCCAAAATAGCCAGACAAATAAGCACGTATGCGATAGGCCAAATAAGACAGCGAAATAAGAGAGATGGCCAGCCTGTCGACAGAATGTTCTGCAGCAATACCCAAGAATCAATGCAATAAACCTCGGATTATACCCGAGAAAAACCTATACTGCTATGTAGTGCTGGTGCCCCTGGACACTGCCGCTGTCTTGAATTTGAGCTGGCGTCATACACCTGCCTTGGGCACTATATTTGTAGTGACAAGGGCGCTGCCGTCAAATGAAAGTGCACAATAGGGCGCATGGCAATTGATAATCGAATGTTTCAAACAAAATTTTAAACTTTGAAAGATGAATCTATTGGGATATCTTGAAAGTAAAAATAACGGGTTTAGCAAGAAGTTTAGTTAATTAGCGGACCAAATTAACTCCTTTGGGCATAATTAATGTATAAAATAATGAACTTGACCAGAACGGAGAAAAAAGACGTATTTTTGTTCTGTTTACATTAACTTAGTTTTTAGGGTACCGAAGTGTTACATAGCTATGTATATAAACTGCATTAGCATGCAAAAAAAAGATCACTCATGATGAGTCAGAACAATGTAGAAAAACAAGAATGAAGAGAATAAGAAGAAAAACAAGAAAAAAAAGCTAGAAAGGTCTGTAATTCGATAGGAAAACAAGAATGCAAATAATGAGGAATAAATGCGATTTAAGTAGCATCAAACAGACCCCTTAGCATTCTCTCGAAGGTCCAGCTATAATAAGTTCGATGCAAATTGAACATTCATTGCTTATGTGCTGGCGGTATTCCGATTATATGTGGGTATATAGGTAGAGAGATGCTTATCCACCTCGGGTCGCCTTGCTTCAATGGAGTTACGAGAATTCTCGGGTGCTGTAATCAAGCTTCCGAGTGTTTGAGTTCACCTGATATGGCCATTGAGAGCCACATTTTACCCCAACGTGTTGTATTCGCCGACCTAACTTTACGGGGATAGGTATAGAAGAAATCTGAGGACTCGAAGATAATAGAGCATTATCTTGGGTTAGCTTGTGAATGAAACGAAACAAGCTAGCATTGGCCTTTCTTCGAACTCTAAATAGCCCCTAGCCCATAGCTTCACGGTAAGCTCAGCCTCAATGTACCACCGCTGTGTTATAATATAGCTACAAATATCCCACGCATCTCTTTGGATGGGTTACATTGCTTATTCTTGATGATGTATACTAACTAAAAAGGTTCCTACACAGCACGCATACAAGTATATTGGCCACTCTGGTATATGCTGAGAAGCCTACCGATGAGTATACATATGTATACAGATATGTAATAAGAGGTGAAGATGGAGGGGAAGGGCCGAGTTTAAGCTCGAGAGTTCGTAACAGCAACTTTTATCCTTTGCTTCGGAATAGACGACCACATGTAAAAGAGCTTGGACTTGTGTAGCATTTCTAGTAGAAACAGTTATTTTCCTCTTTTCCAACAAACAACAAACATGGTAGAATGTCTCTATTTGGATGTCGCTCGGGTCGATTGGCGATCTTTTGGTCTGGTACCGACCGTCCTAGGAGTACTGGGGCAATTAAAACGCTAGCTGTTGAGGATCTGCACACACCAAGAGTAGGTATACTACTCTATTAGTATCGCGAGGGGAAAAACCCGAATCGAGCCCTCCTCGCATGGTAACTTCATCTGATAGGCTTATAGTCTCCCTAGCCGATAGTGCTGGAATGATCTCAAGGTCTATCCTCATGGCGGCCTCCAAGCATAAGCATTACACATTATACAAATATATATATATATATATATATACATATGTTTAGATATGTTAAGAAAGCCGAAGGTGATAGTCGGGAGTAAGAACCCATATTGCAATGTCCATTATGCGGAACTTCAATGCAAGGCAGTGTTCAAATGGCGGATGCCTAAAGCTAATTACACGAAACTCACAAGGGCTGTGTCGATATTGGGGCGCCTGGTAGTTGGTAAGTGGCATGGGAGTGCCGTTTTGCTTGTGTTTATGTGAAGCAGGTGTCACGACCAAGCCAAAATTGTGGTCTCACGACTCCCGACAGGATGGGTGACTTTTATAGAAAGCCTCCGTAGCATGAACTGCCGTCGATTGTTTTTAATACAGTACTAGTTAGATATGGAAGAGAAGAATTCGCTTTGACAGGCACTTTTTGTGTCTCTATCATGTGGTGCGCCGATGCAGTGCCACAATCAAGAAATTAGTAGAAATTAATAGTCTACTACATGTAGTATGGTCGAGGTTCCTTGAGATCGATTACAGGGAGTGGAGAGAGAGATACAATGAGTATTCGGGTTCGTAGATGAAGATGGCGAAGATAGAGGCAATTTGGTAGAAACGAATATTGGAAAGATTTACAAGCTTTGTTCTTGTGCAAGAAATGAAATTGCGGCAGGAAGAGCTTGATTTTCAGAACGGGTAGTCGGCTCAAGCAGATAGATATATTCTAATATACAATATATTGTACAACATGTATGTGCATATCCTTCCACTATCACCATAAACCATTTCCATCTCCCCTCCACGTCTCCATCGACATGCCATTACTATCTATTACCACGGTATGTAATTATACGGCATCAACCATGGAATGCACAGTGCCAAAGCGGTGGCTAGTACCTCTTCGATGCCCGTGGACCACGTAGAGAACGACGATCGGGCTGGAGTACTCCTGCTCACGGCCCAGAGCAAGACCCTACAGCACGAGGCGGGATGAGAATATAGCAATACGGCAGGCCTTGCAACACTTAGTGCACGCCAGAGAAGTAAAAGATCTCATTTCTCGAGGGATTCCTTTCCCAGTTGAGGGCCTTCATCCTTCATTTCTTCTCATATCTCTTCCCTCTTCGCCTTGCTCTGTAGTCTACTAATATAGTGTCTAACAACTATATTACAGGTTGACATGTTGCTGAGATTTCCATATCTGTGCCTTTTCCCTTCTCTTCTGTTCAGAACGAGTTTCACAACCCAATCGGAAAACAAAACAGGATTTCTCGTGACTTTTCAAGATTTTCTGGCCAGTGCGTGAACCACCTTCGTCGTCATTTTTTATGCATCGGACCTGAACTTTGTTTTGAGTTGTCTGCTAATTTTCTTCGTCAAAGTGCGGCAACTTCCCTGATTGATCACCTCTAGCTCCAGTTTTACTAACATTGAGCCACCCACTAAACAAAGCAGCCCTTTTTTCCTATCTTTTTACTACATTTTTTCTACTTTAGGAACCTTTTTTTTTTCTCTCTTTTTCTTCTTCGCCTTCTTTCAGCTGTTTTTCTTTCTCTTTCTTCTTTTGTTATTTTGCCTTTCCGATCATTTTATCACTAATCGCATCAACGAGCTCTCTTCTGCTTGCTCTCTCTTCATCATTCAATCATCAAAGTTTATCCCCGCGCTGGCCGCATCTACTTAGTCGTCTCGCCCGCCCGCCCGAACTTAATATCTTAACCCTAAGTTCTCAGGTGGCGACCACAACAACGTAGCCCCGCCGACTTACTTATCTTTACTACCGACATCCACTCATCTCTACAACAAGCACTAGCAACAATATCCTGACTTGCGTATACCGTAGTCTGTCATATCTTATTCAGCTCTTGTGCGGGCAGAGCTTACAAGACTCAAAGAATAACGCATAGACGATCACCGCAACAATGTCTTTCATCCGCTCTCCCTCGATCAGCGACACCAGCCCCACCCGGCCAAGTCCGGGAAGCACCATTCTGGATTCAACCGTCGCCAGCCCGAGCATGTCCAGCATAGCAACTCCAGCCCAAACTCCATCCCAGAACCCGCAGGCTGTAACACCAACGCCCAGCGTCTCAAATGCCACTGGTTCGGCCGCTTCAAAAACACCACGGATCCTGGCCTGTGTGTTATGCCAGCACCGCAAAATCAAATGCGATCGCAACTCGCCCTGCTCAAACTGTATAAAGGTATATCCATTTAGTTCATTGCTCGGCCCGACTGCTCACATGGCGGCTACTTAGCTTTTTTCCACTCGCTTTCTAACTGTCCATCTCATGCTTTAACCAGGCCAATGCGACTTGTACGCCTAGCACACCGGCACCTGCCCGCAAACGCCGCCGGCCAAATCAAGATCTTCAGGAACGATTAGCTCGTTGTGAACAGCTACTCAAGACGTACTATGCAACTGGAAACCCACCCTCACTCTCTAACTCAGCTGCCGCAATTCCTCCTGATTCTACTGAGCCGGCGCCATATCCGCAGATACCCACAGGCTTCACACAAACCGGCCGTGTTCACATGGAAGACGGCACCACTCGATTCACTGATAGCGTGCTATGGAGCAAGTTCTATGACGAGGTATGCGAAAGGAATTATTTCAGCCAACAGAGTTGGGAGACTAAAACTTAATTTTCTAACAATCTACAGCTCGCTGCTATGCGCAAAATTATCGACACCGACGAAACATCTGCAGAAGATACGAGTATGGGCTCAGAAAGTACTAGTCCTGACGATCTGACGGAGCTTATGATGAATGACTACTCCAACATGTCTATCCGTGATGTCCAGCCCGAGCCTGTACAGATGTTTCGTCTGTGGCAAGTTTTCCTAGAGCGTGTGAACCCTCTATCAAAACTGATTCACGTTCCCACAATCCAGCCATATATTGTTGATGCTGCTGGCTATTCTAGTTCCAGTCTGCCCCCTAACTATCAGCCGCTTATATTTGCCATATTCAATATTGCCGTTTACGCTCTATCAGATGCGGAGTGCAGACAGATGCTGGGAATATCACGCAATGAAGCGCTCACCAAGTACTCACACGGTGTGAAAACAGCTCTATCAAATGTCAACTTCATGCGCACCTATGATATTCCCATTCTCCAGGGCTTATGTCTCTACATGGTAAGTTCATCTATTCGTATATCAGATACCTTTGAGTATCCACTATTCACTTTACATTTGTTAACTTGACAACTAGATGTCGCTTGCTGGCAGAGTAGATGCACACTCTCATTGGATTTTCGGCGGCATTGGTCTACGGATAGCCCAAAAGATGGGCCTCCATCGCGATGGAGAAATGCTTGGCCTGACGCCTTTTGAAACAGAAATGCGCCGTAGAATCTGGTGGTGGATTGTCTTCCATGATGCTGGATATGCTCTTATGACAGGCATGAGCTCTAATGTCATTCCTGCATACTGGGATACAAAGCTTCCATCCAATGTCAACGATGCCGATCTTTTCCCTGGATCAACTGAGCCAGTTACCTCCCGCGACACTCCTACCGAGATGGGCTTTGTCATGATTTCCTATGAGCTTGGTCGTTTCATGATTCGCAGTCATGGAATGGCTGGCTTTGAAGCTGCTATGATGGGTGTCGATCCTCAAAACGGTCGAATTCTAAACCAAATCGATCATGACCTAGTACAGAAATACAGGACATGGGTTCGCGACTTCCAAACAAAGATTTGTTCGCTAGCAGAGAAAGTCGTCGATGCTTCTATGGGCCCTACACACGAAGCTGCCAGCCTGCTCATCAACTTTATTACACAGAAGCTAATGGAGGTCTTGGAGCCGCCCACACAGACACCCGAGGGCAACAATTTCAAAGATCACATGTTCCGCCTGGGTGTTATGAACTTAGAGAGCCATCTCGAACTTTACCAGGTCATGGATAGACTCAACTTTATATGGTTTGCTAAGTCGCATTTCGCAACTGACGTCATCGTCATGGTAGCCGGTCAGCTCATGAAGCGCCTCTCGGGTCCGTTAACCGAGCGTGCTTGGGCCGCTATCGATGAGACCTACACCTACCACACTGAGCTCTTTGATGTCTCCAAACACGCCACACAATCCCTTGGCGCATTCTTACTCCGTGGCTGGAATAACCGTGAAGCGGACCTAATCGCCCGTGGAGAGCCCACGGTAACGCCCTCGTGCATCCTTGAGCTACGTAGTCGCCTACCAAACCCAGCGAGCGATTCGACTCCCAGTGATTCTATGACAGAGCCACCAGTGCCATCATCGCTAGAAGGATCTATGTCAGCTATGCCTCAGGGTCTACACCGACCCAACTCCAATGCGAACACTGTTCCAAATGCCAACGCACCGATGGTACCCGGGCCAAACACACTTGACCCGTCAATTGACCAGTTGCTTGGCGGGTACCTAGACGTTGCTCAATTCGACTGGGATATGTGGCATGATGGCGGGAACACAAATGGAAACGTAGCAAACGGTATGAATTCGATGGAGAGTCTGTCGGGTCCTATAGGCAATGGAGTACGAGTTCCAGAGACACCAATATCGGGAATTCATCCCGGTGGTGAAGACGGAATGTTCACCATGACAGGCTCACTTCCGGCATCTATCCCGGGTTTTGGTAACCTTCCAGTGGTACACGGTATGAATATGCTTCCGGTGGGCAGTGGACCAATAGAAACTACTCGAGACGTAGTGAATCAAGTGCCAGCACCATGGTGAACAAACCATGAGAACCGTTAATATGAATATCTTACATCTATAGGGTGCTCTAACAAGCAACTTATATGCCTGCCTACCCGTCTTGCTCTAGCCGGAATCACGTTTCAAAGCTTGAGAATCACGATTTTTTGTGCTTATCAACGTCTCGCACCCCCTTTACCTCATCATAACATCTAATGGCCCTGACAGATTCCTATCAACAGGCCCACGAGGCAAGCCAAGACCCTCTTTTCTAGACGAGTCACTTCACGGAATAGCACAAAGGTTCTTTGTCCTCAGCCCGTGTTGTTATGCTCTATTGTACTCGATCGATGTACAGCTACGTACGTCTGAGCATCGATCGATGTACAGCTACGTACGTCTGAGCATCGATCGATGTACAGCTACGTACGTCTGAGCATCGATCGATGTACAGCTACGTACGTCTGAGCATCGATCGATGTACAG
>RHDR01000254.1:0-41089 GCA_009806295.1 Davidsoniella neocaledoniae
CAATGAAAAAAAAAAAAAAAAAAAAAAAAGAAAAAGAAAAGAAAAGAAAAAAAAAAGAAGAGAGACCTTGTGGACTCACAGCAACAGATAATTGGCGTTAACATTGGCTTCCCTACGGAGATAAAAACAAACAAACAAAAACAAACACTATTCTTACTTTATGAGTCTTAGGCTAGTTGCTACCTCGCTAGTCAGGTCCAATACGTTTAGTGGCCTGCATAAAACCCACCCAATATGCAAGAGTTCCGCCACAATCTTACTGTTTAAAAATCGCAGGGGATCGGAACGCCAGAAGGGTTTCTGAAGAGGAGGCAATCAGAGCGTTGAGAGAGCAAGGAGCTGCAAGCTAGTTCACCATACTAATGTAGACAAGGCCCTGCCCCAGCTCTATTGCAAGGAACTAACGGCCAGGGCTGCGAGGGTAATATGCGTCCATTCCAGCAGATATCAGTACTTGTAGGTCTTTTTTCTTTTCTTCTTGGTTTCCCCCCATGACGCATTAAACCGCCTGCCCGGGAACGGACATGGATAGGGAATGAAAGTTGTGATATTTGCAATATTATCTCACAAGTTAGTGGGATTAGTATGCGGTCTTCTGCTTCATGTGATCTACCAATGATTCGTCTGAACAGTATTTGATACCAGCATAAATAGAATAGGCATATATATGTATTAGTGCAAATGTGTAGCCTATCACAAAATAGCATAAAGAATTTTTGTTGAAGATCTACTAAGACCCTTATCCGTAGCTCAGTAGTAACGAACCTAGCGCTGGCGCTATAGTTACTAGTCCCTATGCACAATTGTGATTGTTATTCTAATCCAAAACAAAGAAAAATCTCTTGCTACATGTGTTATTACTAACAAACACACCATTCCATAGGGGACGCCACCATCCACCTGTCTCACGGGCTACAAGGTCAACCTGCAGGTCATGGTAGCAATGATACTTATTCTGTCATATAGTGCTAAATTTATATCTCGCAGCTGTCATTGCTAACACTAGCCACTATTTATAGCTTCTGGAGCCACGTACTATCTGTTGCGTGATATACTCTATAATGGCTTATACTCACTCGATATGTAGGCACATCTGTAGGCACTTGAATTGACGACTTGGCTAGGCTTATCTTGACCATGCATGAGTTTGTATGCCTCACCAACATTAGCCAGCGTCACCTACTGTTGTCAATCAGCATCACCACGGGCTCTGATCATCTTGAGCAGAACCTCGCTTTGTTTCATATGCAGGCTAGGTGCAGACGAAACTACCAGGAGGGCAGCATTGCATAAAAAGAGCTACGAATTAACAGGGGTTTGAAATAGATCATCCAAGTACAGTAGTCGAAGTTTTTCGAAAAATAAGCATGAACATGGAAATAATTGATTCTTTTCCGTTCGAACCAGTGGTTCATCTTACATGGGCACGATCTTAGGGTTAAATGAAAATTATTATGCGAACCCAACCCTAGCAGCAAACCCAAGTTTTCTCTAAGCTGTGTGACACGAAGAAAAAATGCGCTAGAAAACAATAATGGAATTGAGTGACGGCAACTACCCCGGACAAATCTGAGGTCAAAACTTAGCGTGGGGCCGGAACCGGAGTCTGAGTCTTAGCTTTAATGAAGCTTTTTTTTTTCTTTTCTCTCAAAATATGTCATTGAGGCTAGCCTTTTATTGTTTCCGATCGACCTTGAGCGATCACAGAATCTTAGATCTTAAAATTAGTTGTTTGATATAATAAACACAATACACAATGGCTGCTCGTGCTGCTACTCGTTCTCTGAGAATTGGTAAGTAAAGCTTTGCCCACGCACCAGAGCAAAGCGGTTAGAAGCTGTCTTTTCCTAGGGTGCTTTCTGGTCCTTGTCAGATGATTGTATTGACCCCCATTTGAACCCAGGTCTCATCCCCGGTGACGGCATTGGTCGCGAGGTTATCCCCGCTGGCCGCCGTGTTCTAGAAGCTCTTCCTGCCTCGCTGGGCCTCAAGTTTGACTTTGTCAACCTGGAGGCTGGTTGGGAGACTTTCCAGAAGACTGGTGCTGCTCTGCCCGACAAGACCGTCGAGGTGCTGAAGAGCGAGTGCGACGGAGCCCTGTTTGGCGCTGTCAGCTCACCCACCACTGCCGTCAAGGGCTACTCCTCGCCGATTGTCGCTCTGCGCAAGAAGCTAGACCTATACGCCAACGTGCGGCCCGTCAAGTCTGTCCGCACCGACGGCAAGCAGATTGATATGGTAATCGTGCGCGAGAACACCGAGGACCTGTACGTCAAGGAGGAGCGTACATTCGATGCCGCCAATGGCTCTGGCAAGGTTGCCGAGGCCATCAAGCGTATCTCCGAGAGAGCTTCGTTCCGTATTGCCACTATCGCTGGTGAAATTGCTCTGCGCCGTCAGAAGATCCGTGATAGCGGTGTCCCCAGCATTCACAAGGGCCCTCTGGTAACAATCACACACAAGTCAAACGTCCTTTCGCAAACCGATGGTCTGTTCCGCGCCACTGCCCGTGCTGCCTTGGCTGCCGAGAAGTTTGGTAGCGTTGCTACCGAGGAGCAGATTGTTGACTCTATGGTCTACAAGCTGTTCCGCCAGCCCGAGGCTTATGATGTCATTGTTGCGCCCAACCTGTACGGTGATATCCTGTCTGATGGTGCTGCCGCCCTGGTTGGTTCTCTGGGTCTGGTTCCTAGCGCCAACGTCGGCGAGAACTTCGCTATTGGTGAGCCTTGCCACGGCTCTGCTCCCGATATCCAGGGCCAGAACATCGCCAACCCTATCGCTACTCTACGCTCTGCTGCTGTCATGCTTGAGTTCCTCAACGAGGAGGCCGCTGCCGCCAAGATCTACGCTGCTGTTGACGCTAACCTGGAGGAGGGTAGGTACCTGTCTCCTGACCTGGGTGGCAAGGCTTCCACTGAAGATGTCATCGCTGATGTCCTGAGACGTCTGTAAATACCCCCATCAACAATTACTGCTGCATTTAAGACTGCGCTCATTCATTAGGGTGGTGCTGTATGGCACTGATAGTCGATCCGATGATGCCAAAAAGATGTCAAAACGATATATATATGTCACATTGTTAGGGAAAGAGATACGCTGAAAATAAATGTGCATTTTGCTTTTTCTATTGTACAACAACAAATACAGAACCAGTTTTTCTGCTTGACTGGCGAACATCAGGCTATTTGAAACAAGATATTTGCGAGACGCCTTTTTTGCCATACCACACTAATCCATGTTCTTGTTCTGGCAAGAAATATGTGCAAGCGAGAAGGAATACAAACAAAAGACATCTCACTACAAAAGTAAAGAGAATTCAAGTGAGATCGTGAAAAAATATAATACATGCGAGACTGAGACGAACTGATCAAACAGTCTGTCCTAGCTCGAAATTATGAAGTGAGGAGTGAGGGAATGGGACCTGGAAATATACTAAAAGAAGCCAAAGAAAAGACATGAAAGGGGTTACTTTTGGTTACGCTTTTCCTGGAGCTCCTTTTGGTACTTGGCGATAAGTTCCTTCCTATAAGATTGTTAGCATATACTTCATGATATTCTGATTCATATATGATTAATGGAGATACGTACTGTAGATGAGGGGGAGCGGCAGAATAGTGGCTGAATTCCATGTTGAATTCACCCTTACCCTGAGTGGCCGCACGTAGCTGGGAGCTGAAGCCGAACATAGAGTTTAGAGAGCAGTCGGCAGCGATGGTGAAATCTTCAGTACCGATCTCGGTATCGTTGATGGTCGAGTTACGCTTGTTTAGCAGCATAAGGACATTACCCTGGAACTCGTTGGGGGCAGTGATGGTAGTCTTCATCAAAGGCTCTAGAACCTGACCACCAGACTCCTTGAAGGCCTTCTCGAAAGCAAACTGAGTGGCTTGGCTGAAGGCAAAATCGGAAGAATCGGTCACGTGGGTAGCACCATCGTTGACAACCATCTTGACACCAAGAACTTTGTGACCAAGAAGAGGTCCCTTATCGCAAGAAAGCTCGAAACCTTTACCGCAAGCGCTGATGAACTTCTCGGGAATCGAGCCACCAACAACCTGCTGCTCGAAAACGTTGTCCTCACCCTCGATAGGCTCGATCCAGCCAGCCACACGGGCGAAATCACCAGGACCACCACTCTGGCGCTTGAGAAGGTAGTCAAAGTCGGCCTTGCCGGAGATAGTCTCACGGTAGGCAACACGGGGCTGTCCAGTCACGCAGTCAACCTTATATTCACGGCGAAGACGTTCAACGTAGATTTCTAAGTGAAGCTCTCCCATACCGGAAATAATGGTCTCCTCACTTTCAGGGTCGACGTGAAGACGGAAGGTGGGATCCTCGCGCTGGAAGCGGTTCATGGCCTTGGAGAAAGCATCGGCGTCGCTGCTCTTCTTGGGCTTGATGGACAGCGACATGACGGCATCAGGAACGAACATGGAAGACATGGTGTATGGCAGGTTACCATCGGTGAAAGTGTCACCGGAAGCGCAGTCTACACCGAACACAGCGCAGATTTCACCGGCGCCGATTTCGTTGACATCCTCCATCTCGTTGGAATGCATCCGGACGATGCGAGGAATGCGAACCTTCTTGTTGGTGCGCGAGTTGAACAGGTAGCTGGACTTGCGGAGCTTTCCTTGGTACACACGCATGTAGGTTAGCTGGCCGTAGTTGTTCTCTTCGAGCTTGAAGGCCAAGCCAACAAAAGGAAGCGAGTTGTAAGGCACTAAGTTGACCTCCTTCTCGTTCTGAGAACGATCTAGAGCCAGATTGGGGACCTCTGAGGGGTTGGGAAGATAGTCACAAGCAGCATCAAGAGCAAGTTGAATTCCCTTGTCAGCTAGGGCCGATCCCATGAGGACCGGAGAGAACTTGAGGCTGATAGTAGCGCGGCGAATGGCAGCCTTGATTTGCTCTTTGGAAGGCTCCAGCTCTTCGATGAACATCTCGGCAATCTCGTCATCGACATCGGCTAGTTTCTCGATTAGCTTTTGGCGTTTCTCGTTGGCCAGCTCTACTAGAGCGGGAGGGATAGTTGATGAGCGGCGGATCTTGGTGCCGCGAGGGCCTTCGAAGTAGACAGACTCCATCTCGATAAGATCAACAACACCCTGGAATTCATCCTCAGAGCCAATGGGGATCTGGATGGCGGCGGCAGGAATCTTGAGCTTTGTGTTGATCTGTTCTACAGCCTTGAAAGGGTTGGCACCCATACGATCCATCTTGTTGACAAAGCTGATACGGGGGACGTTGTAGCGCTTCATCTGGCGATCGACAGTGATGGTCTGTGACTGGACACCACTGACAGCGCAAAGAATCATGACGGCACCGTCGAGCACACGAAGAGCACGTTCAACCTCGATAGTGAAGTCAATGTGACCAGGCGTATCGATCAGGTTTATGTGGTAATCGACTTCCTCGCCGTTCTCAACCTTGGACCAGTCGGCAAAGGTGGCAGCAGACTGGATGGTGATACCCTTCTCGCGCTCCAGATCCATGGAGTCCATCTTGGCGCCGACACTGTCGCGACCACGAACCTCGTGAATAGCCTTGATTCTGCCAGTGTAGAACAGGACACGCTCGGTGACGGTAGTCTTGCCACTGTCGATGTGGGCCTGTAGTGGTGGTGATGATGTGGTTAGCTGGAGGATCGCATGGCTACTGTTGCTGTAGTACAGTAGAATATGGGGGGATATCGTACGGCGATACCAATGTTGCGCACGCGAGATAGGCGCTTGGCCTCCTCGGGGCTCATCTTGGCGGCAACTGCTTCGGGGGTAAGGTTGGCGGTTTCACTCTGGGCCATACGGAGTCTACAAGTGTGATATATATGGTTAGCGATTGGTCACCAGATACGAAGCGTAGCCATTGGAAAGGCAAACCTACGCCTCTTGAGCAGCAACAGAACCGAGAACACGTGAGCTAGTGAAAATGCGGCTGTTGGCACTGACGACACCGTGGGTAGCGACGTTGGAGCCCGGAACAGTTCGGGCGGCGGCCAAAAGCCGGGCAGACTGGCTTCGTAGCGGACTGAACGAAGGTGCGCCGAAAGCGGTCACCGCACGAGAAACCCGGAGAACCCGCATGATGAGAGCCAGATGAATCGATAAAAACCGTGGGAAGACTTGCAATTCTAGGCACGAAAGCCGTAACAAAAGTTTTGGAGCTAGGAAGATTTAGCGATGCCCTCGTTTTGCAACCGGCCAAGCTGACCTACTAAACAACCGTGCAAAAAAAAAAATCACATATACATGCGCGCTGATTCGTAGGCTAGGTCTTCAGAGTTACAGAGCCTTATGGTAGCAGTTTTAGCAGTGTAGGCGGCTCTTTAGCTGCCCTTATAGCGCATGCATGCACTGTAACTAGACCGCAGCAGCTTTTCAGCAGCCTTTTTTCTAGCCGTATAGTAGGGTCTTTTTCCGATGATTAGCCACATAATAGTAAATGAACTATCGATAACGGAGGATTGACTGTTTGCAATCAGACTTCGACAAAGTTGACCATGAATCCAGCTAACCAACCCACCAACGCCTTTGCAACAATCGTAGGCTAGATTCTCTTAGTTTTTGTTACTAGTTTTCTTCTGCGCGTTTAGCGAGCTGACATGAGATGTCCATTGCCTGATCATCTGCCTCAGTCTGTCCTTGTTCTACCGATATGCGTCGTACACACTCTCAAGCATGACGCCTTCATTGAGACTAGCTGCTCCGAGCAGCGGTCTAGCTATGCTGAGAAGAGCTACCACCCTGATCTCCCGCCCCGGGGCACTCCCGAGCTGTGCGAGCGGCGCATTCAAGCTACGGCTCGGCGGATCTCAGTTCCAAGCCGGCCATCCTCGCTGTAACTCGAGCTTCTCTGCCGCTTCTTCCGTCAAGTTCGACTCGTCCTTCTTCATAACTAGCAATATGCGCCTATCGCTCTTCAACACATTTGCTGTATCTACAATTTCCAACAATAAAGGCCAGACGCGGCCCTTAACCCAAACTCAAGCTCTGACCAATACCTCAGAGAAGAACAGTCCTGACTACCACCACCACCATCAACAACAACAACAACAACAACAACCTGATATATCACACCTCCCACCACATCGACGACGACAAGTAGAACGTCGACAAGCAGCTGCTGCCGCCAATGCAGCTGCCGACTCTGGAAAGGCCGCCAATCACATGCCACCCGACGCTTCCTCTGTACTCACCACAGCCGCATCACAGCTTCCAGACTCGTCTCTGAAACGTCTCTTTGCCTCATTCATGGCACTATCAAAACCTCGCCTCACCGTACTTGTCGTGCTTACTGCCATGGTACCGTACGCTTTGTACCCAGTGCCGGCATTTCTGACGCCAACAATGACCGATACTCCATCATTGAGCACATTGACACTGCTGTTCCTCACTACTGGAACATATCTCTGCTCTGCGTCAGCCAATTCACTCAACATGCTTTATGAGCCCAAGACTGACGCCATGATGACCCGTACTCGCAATCGCCCGTTGGTCAGAGGTCTCATTTCAAAGCGTGCCGCGGTGGCTTTTGCTATCTTCTCAGCATTGACTGGCACTGGTCTCCTATACTACGGAGTCAATCCAACAGTTGCTTTCTTGGGCGCTTCTAATATATTTATATATGCAGGAATATATACACCATTTAAGGCACTGACAGCTGCTAACACGTGGGTTGGTGCTGTAGTTGGTGGTATTCCGCCACTAATGGGATGGGCAGCTGCTGCCGGTGAGAACGCCACTGGTGATGGCTCATGGAAGGAGCTTCTATTTGCCAACGACCAGAGCTCTATGGGAGGTTGGCTCCTTGCTTCCTTACTGTTTGCCTGGCAATTCCCTCACTTCATGGCGCTCTCCTGGCCTATTCGCGAAGAGTATAAAGCGGCCGGGCTACGTATGCTGAGCTGGACAAACCCATCCCGTAATGCCAGAGTAGCGCTACGTTATAGTCTAGTATTCTTCCCTATTTGCTGGGGTCTATGCGCTGTGGGTGTTACAGACTGGAGCTATGCAGTTACCAGTACACCACTGAACGGCTGGCTAGTTTGGCAAGCCGTCCGATTTTACCAAGAGCAGGGTTACAAGGGAACTGCGCGTGGTCTTTTCTGGGCTAGCGTATGGCACCTCCCTGGCGTTCTTGTTCTTGCTCTAGCTCAGAAGAAGGGTATGTGGTCGCGTATCTGGAAGAGTATCATTGGCGATGATGAAGATGATCTTTGGGAGGATGAGGTTTTAGATTTTCCTTCGTCCGAGACAAAGAACTAAAGGCCTATTTATCAAGTGACATGAAGTCACGTATTAGTCATCCCATACACGGTGTCTTATGCTATGAACTGCCATGTAGGGATGCCTAGTATATATTGATATGCGTGGCCACCAAGATACTGTGTCATATAGCTATCATTGGGCGTCAGCATTTCGATAATGGCATGTATTTGTAGCTATCGTGGAGCACTGCCTCAGTCCTCCTTTTTTTGTATAACAGCTTGGCGCTTAGAGAAACCACCGCCTCCATTTTCACTTCAACTATCAAACCACTAGTTACCGAAAAATTCATCACATATATTGCATTAAAATACAACTAGCATCATTACATATCCACTTCTAGTTTGGGGCTTACTGCGGACTGAGCAACTCCCGGAGTTGAAGTCTATATCTGTCTCAGTTTCTGTATCACCATGACGGGTTTCTCTTTATCAGCTTAGTTTGGTATATTCGAGGGCCGTGAAGACGGCCATGATAAAAATGGTGAGAGGAATCAAGTAGTGCTAGTTTCTACACGTAGAAAATAATTAATTCTATGCTTTGCTATAGTGCTAAAGATCAAATCTGCCACTTCAGTCCACATGAATAAACAAAAGAAAAGAAAAGAAGTGAAAAAAAAACCAGAAAAGAATGCTAATATCCGTAACGCCGAGTTGTTCCATCCCGTATAAGACATACGGATCTCAAAAATTGAAAATCGCGTACCCAGAGCAAAACTCCTGAAAACCCGCTCATGCCACTATGCATTTGTCTTCGCTTATTTGCAATAGCAAATACTCCAGTATTCGGTCACTGAGAAGTGTCCCTGAATACAAAAATGTCCACAGTTGCCAACAACTTACATCGGACGGTTAATCAAAGTGTTGATACCGATATCTGTTGACGATAGACGAGAAGGCACCGAGTAGTGCGAGGCGTTCATGGTTGCGTGGCTCATATATCCTCCTGAGATAGCAGGGCCTAGCAGATCATTCGATGTGCCATAGTTCGGGGGATGAGATGAAGCATGGTGCATGCTGCTATAGTGTGAAGATTGGCCCTGGCTATGGGGAATTCCCGAGGTAAAGTATGGTGGAGCAGAAGACAAGGTGGACATTGAGTAGCCACTTGTTTGGGGCATCATGTCTGCATGGCCGTATTGCACAGGTTCAGACGCCATCAGTGATTGGAGGTTGGCGCTGGATGTATGAGGATAGCCCGAAGCCATTCCAAGACCCGAGGATGATCCTGGGAAGTCCATACTAGTAGAAGACCTATTCGAGTCCTTCCACCGTTTCTTGATCTCAACTTCGCCCATCTCGAAGCACTATATGTTGGAATGTGTTAGTTTGTGACTTTTGATAGCTCGTTACTTGGTTATATATGACTTACCATTCTTTCCAACTTGTCCCACTTCATGCCCGGTACACGCTGTTCGAGGATCTTCCACATCTCTTCCCGGACCTCTCGGTATGCAACAGCAACTCGCTGCTTATCATCCTCAATGCTCTTCTCAGAAATGGTCTTACGTTGCTGGATACGTTCGTATCTCTTGCGGCAGGCATTGGGGGATTTGCCCTTGAACATCTTAGCAACCTCAGACCAACGCCCGCGTCGTCGTCGGAGGTCTACCAGAAGTACGTCTTCATCGCTGCTCCACTTGACTCCTTTGCCGCGTCGACCAGAGTCTTCACCCTCATCATTACTATCATCGTCCGGAAACTCGTCGTTGAAACTGTTGTCGGTATTATCGTCTCTCATGGAGGGCACTTGGTCGTAGTATTCATAACTTTGGTTGTGGGGTGCAGGTGTTCGGCTCTCGCTAACAGGCGAATAGTATGGCTCCCGGACGCTAGACAAAGTGTAGCCAGAGTTGTGAGTGTTCGGTGTCATGACTGCTCTAGAAGTAGCAAGAGGGTTAAAGCGTGCTGAAGAGTTGTATGATTGCCTAGTGGCAGGGGGCATGACTAGATTATATATGCTATATACTTTGGAGACTTGATGCTATGTGAATATGAATGAAATAGAATAAAGAAATATGATGAAAGTATGTGATATGCAAATGATGAGACGACAAAGAAAAGGTTAAAGCGAAGGACAGGCTAGCCTTACCAGAAGGCTATGTAAGCAAAAGATGCAATGATGAAGTTATAAAGATAGACTAGGAACAGTGGGAATGAAAGATGCTTCAAGGCCGGGGGACTCGAGGCCATTAATAAACCTCTACATGTGAGAGCCACAAGCGCGGATGACATGGTCAACTTTGCCATAGGCCATATATGGTCCAGTGTATAAGCGAGAGGAAGGGGAACAAAGTTTCAGACAAAGCTCTAAGGTACCGGGAGTAGTAGGACTAGACTTAAGCTTGCCGTTGTCAACCTACCGGGAGAAGCCTGTATTGGGCTATGTATGCTTCCCGAAGAAGGAATATTGTTACCTCTAGATCTCTTCCTCACTTATTGCCTCAAGAAAACACTTTACAAGCACTTGGATAGAAAGAAACAAAAGATACGCTGTACTCCCATCCCCTCGTCTCTTTTTCCTTAAGTGCCAATGAGGGGAGATGAAACGGCTAGAAGTGTTTGAAATAGCATGTCTTGAGTGAAGCTGACCTTCATATTGGCCAGAACTCAGCGTTATACAGCTGGTTTGGGACTTGGGCGGCTAGCACATGGTAAGGTTAGGTACAGGCGGCTATAGGGTGCGAGGTTGAGCCGAGGGCCAGGGAAGCAAACAAGGGCGTTAAGATACTATTTAGCTTTGTTTTCTTGCCTTTTCTCTATATAACACTTTACACTTCTATTCAGATTTATTCAGATCGATAGTGTGTGAGATCCTTGTGTGTTCCTTGAGTAGATTATCTGCAGAATATAGCCACAAGAGCCTGCAAAATAAATGAGGTCTATGACAAAGCCCGTCCTTTTGAATATTAGAATGATCAGAATTAAAGTCTTTGCATTTAGGTAAAACATTTAGTCAAGTGAACTACATGTGCGCGTCTAATTAAGCGCAACCAAACATAAAACTAAATGGAGAGTTAGACAAGCCAAAAATACTCGATGTCAGAATAGGAAGTTTTCACATATTTGACTGGTGAAGAGAGCATTTGGTAATATTCATGGGTTTCAGGTTTCCAAATGAACACAAATGATATATGAGAAGCACTTTATGCTTTTTGGGGAGTGGTAATGTCATTTTACAAAACACGGAACATAGTTTTCTTGATGAACCACATAGCTATATCTTGGAGTTGCAAGTTCCTAAACTACAACTACGTCAGCCAAAGCCTTATTACACACTTTGGCGATATCATATATCTATAGTTTTCTCCTTGGACAATCAACTACTACATTTTCCGTCCGTAGTCAACGCCTCTTAATACAATGTCAAGCTGTTGCCAAGATTAGCCTTTCTTTAGCTTCCCTTGTTTTCCATTTCCATTGCGGGTAAAGCGCTGTGATTTGGCAAGGTTCTTACAGCGGCGCGCTTAATCAACATAAGCGCTACACAAAATACAATGGTAAATTTGTTAGTTGCTATTTTTGGACTAAGAACTAATCAAGTTTTCGTTCCTTTAGTTATACTCTGGGTTGTACTTTAACAATTCCCAGGTAACGACTCCATGTAACTTCTGCAATGCTACTGTACTTCAATATGCTCTGATCCTATACAACCTTAACCCTTACCTCATTAAGTGAAGGCCTTATACTCTTACTGATATATAATCATGCAGCGGCTCCCAAGTCCGTCTATCCGCCAATGGCCAAAAAATAGCAAAATAGCAGAGCGCTTCTGTGGCCCCTTCAATCTTGGCTATTTCCTGACGGTGAGTGGCTGTAGCTACCGATACACTAGCCAATGCTATTTTAGATTTTAGATCGCATCTATCTAGATTTGCTGTCTAGACCTACTGCATTGTGGTAAACAAGGTTGTGACATAAGATTATTGCATCTCTAACGGCCTTACATATGCAGATAATCTAAAAGAAAAAGAAACATGATTGAAGATATGCATTATTACATCTTGCATCTTACTAATTCAGATATATATGCAAGTAATACAAAACTAGTTACAGGATTCAGATTATTCAATTTACTAGCAGTGTTGTCCACGATTAACCTACTCTTGAGCAATTATCTTCGTTGGCAAATCAAGTCGATCTCAGCTAGATCTAGACTTCATAGATGATCAACTACAGCTATACATGATCGAGCTTCTAACCTTATCCTTGTCGATAATCATGAAAATGATGCCTCATGGAAATTTATACATGGAATTGGAGAGCACATATAACCCTAACCCTATATATAACGAAGTATCAGAATGGGTACTTGAGTATAAACCAACCTTATTGTCTGAAGAAACACGATGTAAATTTTTAGAAAGTATTCTTGATATCATATTATACGTATGTGACCATTTTTCTTTTTAGGTTTAAACCTACGCACTACTATCGAAATCAAGTCGAGACGAAAACTTATCACAAGCCAAGTAGGATCAACATTATAATCAGAAACAAGAATGTATCAAGCCGTTTGAGAAATTCAAAATGATCTGACACATGGGTTTTTCTATAATTTCCTACATTTTGGTTTAGAGTGATGCCTAATCTTATGCCAAGCCAAAAATCGCCGTCTAAAACTAACCGTTGATACCGACAGGCGGAGAATTTGGACGCCGGCAGGCCCCTTCATTCTGGGATGAACCTACTCAGCAATGGCTTTGGTTATAAAAGACTAAAGTTTCTAATGTGGTGTTTTATATGGAAAGTATGCTAATTTGGTGGCCGTCTTAACTGACATATTTAGTAGTTCCTGACTCCTAAAAGTATATGATGTGAGATCATGCTCATTCCACGCAACTATCATGCCTCCGAGCAACAAGCTTGTTTCGGTCCGTCTGAGACTAAAGAGGATTTTATGGCCTGTTTAAATGCTGAAAATGATGGAGCTTTCTTTCGAGACAGATACACAATATTAAGACTGAGTAGTATAGGGGTTCTGGAAACTACCAAGATATATTAGCATGAGCAAAGAATAAGGGTAGACTCTGATATTGCTTGTAGTATATATAATGTGGCATGTCCTCATCTTAGACTTGTGTCTATGTGTCTTTGGTCATCATTCCATCTCTTCACGGGCCTGGCAGCCTTTACATTTTCCATTCGTTATATCCATTCGTTATTGAACTGTTATCTGCGATACAGGCTTTCTTTTTTTTTGAAGCATTCATTCACATTCATACTCTTGAAGAGCTTGGCTATCTTATACCAATACTCCGATACCATTACACAAAATGAAGTTCTTTACCATTATCTGCATACTAGCCGGAGCGGTATCCGCTAGAAAAGAGATTTATCGCCGATCATGCACCGGAGGATATACACTCCCGACATCAGGATCTCCGAGCTATAACGGAAATGTGACGGCCACTAGAACCAGCTCTCTAGGTACTGGCTCTACTTCTACTTCTTCAGCATCTCCAAAACTTCTCAATACCACTAGTGGTGGCCTTAAGTGGATGGGAACAAGCGTGTCTGGCACTGAGTTTGGAAACACTAAATTACCTGGTATATTCGAGACTGACTATATCTTCGCTAACACATCAGCTATCCAAGTGAGTGCTATCGCTAAGAGAGACTCGACATGACAGATATGATTCATGAAACAAGGCTAATAACTTTGCTGTTATAGACGCTTATCAGCCAAGGATACAACATCTTCCGTTTGCCATTATGGAACGTATGTCTCCTTCGTCTTTGAGTGGAAGCTTGGATACATCCTACCTTGCAAACTACTCTATTGCCGTTGACTTCATCACCCAGAATGGAGCTTATGCGGTGTTGGATCCTCACAACTTTGGACGTTACAACGGTGCTGTCATTTCTGATTATACCGGGTTCCAAACATTTTGGAACAACTTGGCAGCTGAGTTCAAGAGCAACGACAAGGTCATCTTCGACACCAACAACGAGTACCACGACATGACCAACGACAATGTCCTGGAGTTGAACCAAGCTGCCATTGACGGCATTCGTGCTGCTGGAGCTACATCACAATACATCTTTGTAGAAGGCAACTCGTACACCGGTGCTTGGACATGGAACACCACCAACACCGGTCTGGTCGATCTCACGGATACCGAGAACAAGATTGTGTATGAGATGCACCAATATCTTGATTCTGATGGCTCGGGGACTTCTGAGACGTGTGTATCGTCGGATGTGGGTGTTCAGCGCGTCGTCGGAGCTACTGAGTGGCTGAAGGTGAACAATAAAGTTGGAGTATTGGGTGAGTTTGCCGGTGGCGCTAATACTCAATGTATGGAGGCTATCACGGGTCTTTTGGATCATGTCAAGGCAAACAGCGATGTCTGGCAAGGTGCCTTGTGGTGGTCAGCTGGCCCATGGTGGGGTACATATATGTACTCGTTTGAGCCCCCGAGTGGTACTGGATACATCTATTATAACTCTCTTCTTCTCAACTACGTGGCTTAGAGCAGGTTGCCTAGTGTAGAGGCAGAATATTCTTCGAGTCTGTAGTTATAGATGGTGAAATTACAACAGTTTGGTAGAATACTACATATCTTTGTTATGTACACATGCATCTACTTACGGCGATCCAGTATCACTATATTTATCAGAACTTAATGGAGGAGATATTAGGAGATAAAATGGGCCTGAACGGCTCTATATCTGTATTGTGCGTATTATACTATTATAAGTCTCATTATCAACTATCACCATATGCACATTGGCAATCATTCATGCTGTACTATGTTGTAATTGTGATATGTTGGTGGCTTACATATACGCCACATGGCGCCACATATGTAGATGATATGTAAATCATATGTGGCACATACTATACTCTATACTGTTCCCTTGCTCGGGATGTCCCGAAAGCTTCCTTCAGGCTAGTTCAACACAAACGATAAAGAAAACGGCCAATTTGGGCGACGCCAATTATGACGAGCTTACAAATAGTTTGTTCGTTTATTTATTCTGCTTTAGGAACCAAACAAGCACAAAACGACGTTCGATTATACATATGTATGTATTTATCTGTAGACATGCAGTCCTCAATATAACTTAGGCTCTATCTAGTGACTACTCTTTTCCCTTTGTTGATAACTTCTGACAGACGAGTTTATTGCAAGAATAAGAAAATAATAAGCTAACTACTATACTCAAGTGGAGATAGTTATGTTTGTAGTTTAGAACCAGATTCAGTATGAAGGAAAATGTAACTTAATCCGATATCAAGTGGCTAGAAACACAATGCATACATATTAAGAAGACAGCCAAGGTAGGTGATCCAGCTCTAATGGAAATGCACGCACAAACCACCTGATTAAACCTATCTGAGGAATTGAGTACAAATGCAAAATGTGACAGGCTGGTCTCATGCAGGTTTAAATTGGCCGTCACATTAAAGAAGCTACGCCATGGGTTAGGTAGTAGAGAAAAGTTTTTCTTAGTTTCCTTTTTATCTTGTGGATGCCTTTAGCAATTGGCCGCTGCAACTTTACTTACATTGGGTTGCTAAGGAAACTTATGCAACTGTACTTTCATGCATGGGATTTTATGCATAGCTTTTTGAGACTTGCGCCAGAGACATCAAGTGAGACTGGGCTTACGTGAAGAAGTGAAGAACTTGGCTGGCATGAGTGAAATGATGGTGGAACTACTGTAGAAAGTTGAGCAAGGGGATGAGAAGAATCCCAACTACATTACCACTAGCTATCATCAATCTAGCGTCAGTGTCAGTGTCATTAGCATATACATGTATATATGTACATATACAATGTATGTATCATGCATTTTGAGTTCCTTTCTCATCTCCGAAGATCGTAGTGAGAAAACATGTTGAGCATTGTTTCTATATTCTTTTTTGGGGCACTTAATCCAAGAAATACATGTAGCAATGCAGGTCATCTTTAGAAGCATCTTTGACGGCTCCTCTACCGGCTATAATGACGCTGTTTCTCAGCTCGTGTTTTCATTTCTGTAGCACTGCGGCACATCTATATATGTAGTTTTCCCTGTCAAAGCGCGAGCCCGTTTTCTACATCATTTTTTTTTTTTGCCTTTCGGGTGAATTTGTTTTCCAGAAGATCAGACCTGCCCAACGGGACAACTTTAGTAGTGATAGGCTAGTAGCACTGATATCTTGGCTGACGGTAGGCGAGTAGGGTGGCAATGGAATGATGTAGAAAACACAAAACCACGGAGTGCACCCACCTCGTACTAACCGGGATCTGAGAGGGGGGCACTGTGCTTTGATGGGGTACTTATCTTATATTCCAAACACTACATGTACAATGCAGAGTACGCACGCACAGAGGTAACATTGATGGCAGTGTGCGAATAGCATAAGGGAAAACGAAGGGGAAGATAGTTTAGCAAACGACGACTCTGTATTGGATATGCTGCAGCTGCTGAAATTGGAAGCTACTTTGTACTTTCTGTCCTCTGTGAAATACATACATATGCAATAAAATGAGGTAAAGAAACGGGCTTGATTATGAAGTGTTTGAAGTGGTAAACAAACGGTAAGAGACACTGTTTGTTCTAACTTTTCCGTTGCTAAGAATTCACTACCTCTAGCTAGTTATTCTTAATACAGATACACAAACAGCGCTTGCTTGGCATTCTTCCAAATGTTTCTTGTCAACTATCTGTATACATATTACAGACAAGGGCCTGTTCTAAACATTGGAGTGCCCGATTTTCCCAGGGATGGTCGGTGATCTTTGGGAATAACACTTAGTGCACTTTATAAGTTGGTGCTAATAATATCAATAGCCCTAATGGGAATGGCTGCTATATTGTTAGGCCTGATGGCCGCTAACAAACGAGCTAATGGTCGAATATAAGCTATGTAGATGATATCACACATGGCTTCACGGTAGTTATCAAATGGTAATCTACCTTCTTTATGATTTCCTTAGTCAATGAAAGGGAAGCTGCATGCGAGGGGACACATAGATGCGGTTTCTGTCCCTTTTGCACCCCATGGAGGTGAAGAGAAGAGGCTGGCTAGGTCACAGAAACCTTACGATAGTAGGAAATATAGTACAAGAGGGAAAAGTAGATAGCAATCTAGTTGTAGGCAACGGGACAACATGAGTGAAAAAACGATATACACAGTATGGCTGGACTACTGCTAAGCCTCAGTTTAGTAGTGTAGGACGTGTATATTTGGTGATTGCAGTGCATATAGGCCTGTTCTCTCAGTATATCTTCGGAATAATACAACCTGTAATACAACCTGAACCTAGTCTTCTGGCTGCTGCCGCAATCTTCACTAATCTCACTGATGTGCGTTCTTTCGAAATCTCAGCCGTGTCTTAGGTAAAAGAATCTGCATGGCTGGGGGGCTGGAGGTGATACAACAAGGTGGAAAATTTTGGCGAGTATGAGAGAGGTAGTCACTCTTTAATATTATACTCTTGACAAGAGACTAGAGCCAGAAACAAATATGAAAATGAAAATGAAAAACTCTTTAGGGAACCAAAACGCCAAGCGGGTGTTTCTTGAGATTTTTTTTTTTGCACTACGTCGTGGCTCGCCTAAGAGCTAAATTGTGGGGAGGGAATATATGCAGGCACATTACATTACATTATATTGCACTCGTACATGTAATAATTTAATGTTAATGCTCGTGTAATGTAAGATGTGCACACCATACAGCTATATGTAATATGTATACTAGTAACTGTATCTTTTGCATACTAGTTGTATGTACTTTATAGAGTATTTGTATAGCATCTGTAGCACTGTGCGCACATAATGTTGGTGCGCTGCAGCGGCGACTTAAAGGTTGCCATAGTGTTAGGGCCCTAGCTACATACATACATATGTATGTGTGTATGTACTAATAAATGAAAACAGTATGCAGGTTAGTCTGCAAGAAGCTTTAGCTGCAGCTGCAGCCTGCAGGTCCCATGGCCCTCTTTCTCTTTTATTCTCTCAAGCTAGGCTAGCTAGCTACAATATGCAGGCACAAAGAGGTAAAGTTCGTTCGAGTACCGGCCGCTCTGAGTTCTGCCTCGCTACTGCATTCCTCCGGCCCTCTTCTCATCTTGTTGCTACAAGCTGTGCAGCTTCGGTCGGTCGTTGTCCGGTACAATGCAGGAGCGCAAAGACTTTCGCCCCGGTTCGATTCGCCATGTGCTTTTTGAAGACCTCGTTAAACGACCTGGCTGACTAGTCGGCTAGAGCGTCTCCTCGACTATATATATCTGTATGTATGTACATACTTATGTGTGATTATATGCGACAAATATGCAGAGTCGGTTTCGCGATCGCTGCAGATGTGAGGCCTGAGACAACCCAAATGTCGAGGTGCAGGGGGAAATCAGAGCCAATGTCGCGCTATGTATTTTCAATATTCCTTGAAATAATCTGCGTTGTCAAGACACGAGGCAGAACAACCACAATATAGAAGATTAGAGGTGGCCATATTCGCTCAATGCAATAATACGGTCTTTCCACTACTGTGCCCTTTTCTCCCTGCTTGTTATCTTATATGCATTTGCAGTTGTAGTTATATGCATGTTTTCTTTTGTGCATGTCAGCCGACACAGGTAATTTCTTCAGACAGCATACAGAGAAGAAAAGAAAAAAAGAAACTCCAAGACAAGGCAACCACCTCGGAAGAACGCGTAGCGGGGACGGCAACTACGCAAGAAAAACAAAACACAATCGTGTAGCTGCCGAACTCGAAGCTCCCATCGAGACTGAGATTCTTGTTCTTCATCTCAATTTTTGCTCTCTCTTTCCTTTCTGCTCGACTATGACGTGTATACATAGTTATATAGAGCTTATCTGATCTCGACTCCAATTTTGTTTCCAACGTCTATCATCCACTGTCTCAACTGGCTAGTAGATATTCATGCCCTTATTAGTAGCCGGATCTCGTTCCAGAGCTGCTGTGAGATCCCTTTCAATCTATGTAGTATATGATACAAGAAATTCAAAGCATACATACATACATAGCTGCATACATTTACGACTGACCCAATATACATACCCAGAGACTGGGTCTGAGGACTCCCTGGCATAATTTTGTGTTTCGCTCTGGTAGTTAGTTGGGCTAACAATGCTACTATCCCATCCCATCCCATTCACTGAATCCCTTGTTCTTTTCTCCTCTTTCTTGCAGCTCTGTTAATCCTTCGCTCACAACTAGCTGGCTCTTGGACTTACTTTTTGGCTGCACGTCCCCAAAAGCCCACTTACCTTACTCACATTGATCGCATCTACATATGTTTTGTTCTTTCTTTATTCTTGTTTTTTGTTCTTTTCTTATGCTATTTTATTCTCTTTCTTTTTATCCTTTGAGCATAATTTGTTTTCTTCTTCTTGCTGCTACTTCTTCATCGTCTTTGTTCTCCATCCGTGCAAAGACGCTGGAGCCACAGCTTCTTCTTGCTTTATTTTATTTAATCGTCGCATTGTTCCCTTCCACACGCTCCTTTAGCTTCTTCTTGATCTTGCTCTTCTTCTTTTTCTACTCTTCGTTTCTATCCTCTTGTTTGTCTATCTGTTGATCTATCAGCTTTTATTATTCTCTCTCTTATCAACTAACATTCGTTTCAATCTACCACCACTATCTTGCCATACAACTTCTAATATTGCTTCTACCTTTTAATTTTTGTCGCTCTTTCGTTTTGTCCAATAAATATCTCATTACTTTCGTTTCATTGTTCTCGTTCTAAATCTACTTTAGCCACAGCTATCTCTTGCCTCAACTACACGCCGCACACACTAATCTATTTGTCTGCCTTGTACTATCACCATCACTATCATATATTTATATCAGTGTCGACTACCATACTTTAGTACTATTTTTCTTGCTCTCTTTACCTCCGACTTGACTACTTCCGAGCTTCAGCTGATCGATTTCTACCGATAATTACGCCCTCGGCCATCTCAGTATTGGATCTGTTTCTTTTTTTCTATCATTTGTAGTAGCCAATTCCCTCTAGCTTGGCACTTGTAACAACACACACACTTTACACTTTCTTAAAGCTATTTTTACACCTTCATACGTTCTCAAGATGGCCACTACCAAGGCCTTCTTATCTGACGTTCTCTGTAATGAGGATACCAGTCTCAAATCGGCCGTTGTCTCTTGTACCGATCACCCATCCTCGCCCATAGTTTCTAGCGCAAACAAGGATATTGAGTCTCCATCGCAAAACCAATCTGTTGTTGTACCCGGTATCTTAAGCCCTAAGACCAGCTCTAGCTCACTATCTACGGTCATGAAACGCCAGAGAGAGCCATTATCACCCAAGAAACGGCGTCCGTATAGCCGCGACGGCGACGATTCTCCAGTCCAGTCTCCCAAACGTCGTCGCGTTATCTCCGCTCGCTTGCCTACGCCCAGCGTCTCTCGTCGAAGTTCCATGAACTTTGCTGCTGCCGCTGCTAATTCCAACTCGTCGATTCCCCGGTCATGCATTGACATTGGTTCTGCTCTAGCGCCTATCGTCGACGACATCTCTTCCATAGCCTCTTCATCTTCGCCTGCAGTCGGCTTCGAGAAAATCCCACCTGAGCTGCGGAGTATGATCTTCAGTCACCTAGACTACAAGTCGTTGATATCTCTTTCGCAAGTCAGCACTTTTTTCAACCGTATAGTCAGCCCACAGGCTGCGCCATTCGAAGATAAGTTTGCCTACGTCATGACAGCAGAAAACCACTTCCAACGCCATTGGCCAGGAATCGTCAACGGCCAAGAGCATCCTGGTAACTTCGCTTGCTATGTATGCTTCCGTGTCCGGAGCCCTGCTCACTTCGATGCAGACCAAGGCTACGTCCAGTTCTACCAGGACACTTCGAGTGGCACGTGGAAGCCATGCCCTACCGAACCTGAAGTCGAGTCTTCGGACAAGGCTGATGATTCTGAAGCATTAGCATCAGACAAGTCGGAGTCGGAATCTACCGGTGAAGAAGCTGTGACTGCTACATCTACTATGCCACTCAAGGTTGCGCCTTTAACGCAGGAACCCGTGCCTCAGACTACAACCCCTCAAATACAGGCTGTCACTCTACGCCGCTATTGCTTGGATTGTGGCATACACCACGGACTCCATAATGCTGGAGACTTGATCACCACAAAGGCACGCCACGAAGTATGGGTGTGCAACTGTAGCCGAGTGAACCAAAAGACAACAGAGTCGACGTGCCCAGATTGCCAACATCAATTCACGGCACCCATCAAGAAGAACTAAATACAAATAAAGCTTCTGGTAAGCGTTTGTGATCTTACTTCTTCTTCATAGTCCTGAATCTGGTGTGCTTGTTTCAGTATCAAAAATTAGATACCAAAAACAAAAGCACGAAGAACATTGTATTAGACACTAGGAATTGTGTTTTCGTTGTTCTTGGCTTGTACAATATTTTTCTATTACCTGGTCAGCTGATAGTTTATCGCTTACAACCATAACCCTCAATAATGTACACCTAACCCGCTCCTTTTGCTCACATGCAAAATACCATGTACCATGTGATAGACATGAATCAGTCATGATATTTGTCCATTATCCATGCTATATACGAAAGCTTTGCTTCTGCTTGATTGTCTTGCAGCATCCGGCTTTTAGGCGCATGATCGATGTTAATATCGAAACAATGAGCCACTGGCTGTCCTTTTTGCTACCGATACACACCCTCTCTTTTTCCACACTCACTCACTTCATTTCATTTATTTTTCTCGCTTCTTTGCTTCCCCTCTCTCAAAAGAAATATTGAGCTCTATCTTTCTCGTGTTTCATCAATATCTGGTTCCCGCTTGTCTGGCTTAACTAGTGCTTGCTTTTTTCGCCTTTTTTTCCTTGTGTTCAACTTCTGTTTCCTTTGTCTTGGTTGATTTTTTTAGGTCATCATCTGTGTTTTATTTTACTTTTCTCGTAATTGGGCTGACTCGGAGTTTTATTTTCTTTGGGATCCTTTCTTTAAATTGTTCTTGGTTAGCTAGTTCTTTGCATGTACTTTATCCCCAATGCATTTCATTTGTCTTTTTTTTATTAATTCACGGCAAATCTTCCTTTCTTTTCTTACTTTTTGAATGTAAATACTCGTGCGTGCAAATCTTGTCACAAAATATAATATTTTAGGGAGTTGTGAATGTAGTTTCCGGGCCTGATATGCGGAATGGCCACATATAGAATTATGTCTTGATTCAGCACTATGATATTTAATCCCAAAGACGAATGTGACCGTCTTGACTGGCTGTGAAGACCTTTGATGTCTCTTGCTCTGACCAGACTGCGCATGTGAGCGCCTTATTACCAGCCTGAAGCTTGTGTAACATAGTGCCCTTCTTGAAATCCCAAAATACAAGGAATCCAGCCGAGTCACCACTTGTGACGTATTGTCCATCAGGACTAACCGTAACATCGATTGCTGTACCAGCAGTGTGATGTCCCTTCCAGCATTTCTTTCTGTTCTGGCGAATCTTGTCACCGGTGGAATATGCTAGAATAGAGTTATCACCACTCTGGTATAGTACATGCTTTCCATTGGGATGTAGACAACTACGAGTATATGCGAACATGTCGACCTCCGCAATGATTTTTGTTGGGACAGGAATACCATAATCCCAAGCACGTACTGTTTTATCGTTGGACGAACTCATGAAACGACGGCCCTCATCCAAGAACTCCAGTGTTGTGATGTCGGACAAGTGGTGATTGTAGTCTTGAATGATTTCATTGCCTTGGCGTGTGTCATATTGTATGATGTTGTTGTTTGACATGCCAGCAATAAATTCGTTATGGTGGTCTACTGACATGTTGTTCCACCTGATTACATGGGCAGTCTTTCCGTTTGAAAACTTGGAGATACATTGACCAGTTTCAGTGTCCCAGAGTTTCATTGTGCGATCCCACGAGCAACTCATGAACTTGGTGCCATCATTGTTGAAATGAATATCTGATAACGCCTTAGTATGTCCTTGGTACGAACGCAAAAGTTCGCGCGAGTGGTAAACATCGTATATCCGGATCGTAGAGTCGGCGCCAGCGGCAAGTAGTAGATGTGAAGACTTTGGAAATAGTCGGATGCCTGTGACGGCTTGTTTGCAATCTTTCCACGCATGGATTTGCTTTTTCGGGATAAATGTTGGTATGGATCCGGGCTCTTTTCGAAGATCAACACTGAGGTCCTGTGGAATGTGCACTATAGAAAGAGAAACGTTAGTCAGGAGCCAGATTGATAAGGAGTAAACCTCCGTGAACTTACTGTATGTACGCCCTTGGTAATCGTATTCTTCTGAGCCGTGGAAGGTGGTGGTTTCTTCTCCCAAGCTTTCGACTTCTTTTCTGCGCTCGAGGGCGATCTTTGGCGCCGATGTGATAGCTCCACTAGCAACAACGTCCTCGTCATCAGTCACCTCAATCTCCTCGTATTCCTCATCGCTAGCGAGTTCTTCACCATCGCCAACGTCATGGTACTTTGGCTTGTACTTGGCCCAAGGTCCCACGTAGGCACCTGCGCCTTCGACGATGGTCGCATCGCCCTTCTTTTCACGTGTACTACGTATTTGCGCAGCCTCCTTCTTCACATCTGTAGCTGATTTGAACTCTCTTTCCGGGCCGCCACGACGCTCAACGGCTCTATGCTTTGCGCGGAAGGCGTGTTCGCTGACAAGCGTCTCTTCCGCAAAGCCCGTTAAGATGTTGTTTTTGCGCTTTTTGGGATCGTCTTGCGCAAACGGATTTGAAGGGCCGGCTGAAGGCTGAGTGAGCTGATCGCCACTATATATGTCCATGGCATGTGATGCCGGCGCTTGCTCTCTGACAATTAGAGCGTCCTTCGGCGCCATGTTAGCCGGGAACTTGTCGAGATTAGCCATTATGCCGTATTATTTGTAATTCGATATATCGCGATGTTTTAGACGTCAAGGCTGAGGGAGATCGTCTGAATATTGGCGCGATAAAGTGGTTTGTCGCGATTTAAAGTTGGTTGGTATAGCGAGGCGGAATACAAAATAAATGTGCTTGTCGACAAACAATCGACAAAAAGTACAAAAAAAAAGTATGCGCATACAGCCTTGCCGCTTTGCGCATAACAAAAAAAAGACAGACAACAGCCTTGGGTCCACTTTTTAGAGAGGCCTGAAGGCACAATGGTTGGTGCATGTATGTATAATGCGCATGTGATCATGCATACATGTTAGAGCTTAGCTATGAGTGGAATTTGTTGGACTATGCGGTATGACAAGTAATAATTGCCAACGTTGATTTTTATTTCATATTATTTTGAATGTATACCAGTAAATCAAGGTATACAATTATAAAGTATCTCAGTAGTAAGAGTTGCGACTAAGGTTATAAAACGGCAAAGCTTGCAAAGAGCCAGCTACTTGTTGAATTGACCCCGCACATTACAACGAGAGAAAACGGTACAGCAAGATGCCGAGTTGATTATATCCATTAATGGAAGCATATCTATTCACAGTGGAAAAATTGAGCAGGCGTAGCATATTTACTAGACCCCCAAGAAGCTAGACATGAAACGGAAGAGTCTTGTGTAATAGAATAGGCAGCATACATAGATGTCATCATAGTTGGTATTCATCCTCCCAAGTTCCCTGGGTGGTTTATAATTGGCCAGTGTGGATATCCAAAAACAAGAAAGAAAAAAAAAGGAAAATATAGAGATGAGAGATCGATCTCGCTAGTAGAACAAGGGGAAAAGAGACGTGACTAGTAGGTCAACGTGTTGTGATGGAAGACTTCGGCGTCGTGAAACTGCGAATTGTAGATGGGCTCGAACACATGCTATTAGCTAGATTTAGCACTGGTGAATGTACTAAAGACATCGGCTTGGTGATCGCATGACCATTCTTATCTTCCCATCGTGAGTCTAAGTTGGTAGGAGAGCTGCGAGATAAACAGGCCGGTAAATTGAGATGTTTGAAAGACACAAGATAAACGGGTTATCGGCGAGCCGTTTAGCTAGATTCGTCCTTGATTAGAGCGATGATCATGCTGTACAGGTAGAAGAAGAACATGACCAGGTGGAAGGCTAGCTTGGAGAAGGACTCCTATATATGAACATGAATAGTTAGAATCGCTCAACGTTATGTGAAACAAGTGTAGACATGATGTCTATATAGTGATAAGGTACAAACCTTCTTGTGGACGTTGAGTTTACGGAAAATCTCAGTAGCATCCAGAAGATGGACATTGTCGAAGATTCTACGAAGCTAGTGTTAGCAAGGGTTGTACTTAAAGATAATACCGTTGGATATGGGTCTTTGGAACTTACTTCTTCACATTCCAGATGAGCAGCGGCAGGTTGAGAATCAGTGGCAGCCAGTAGCCATTGATAAGGAACAGCAGAGTCAGGAAACCGTGAACGGCAGCTTCAGGGACGATGTAGGTGTTCAGGCGGTTGCAAAGGTCGATAGGGTTGATGTAGTCACTAAGACAAACGGTTGGTGGTTAGCATATCGTTTCAATGCACAAACAAGATGGGATGGAGGGGCTAGACACTCGGTAGAAGAGGGCCAACCAGTATGTGGTCTTTTTTTCTCTTCTAAGCCATGCATCACATGGGCCAGATACAGAAAATCCGTATATCCGAAACAGCCAGCGATGTGTTTTGTTCGGTGAAAATTGGACGGTAGCCAAGTAGGGTAGAGGGGGGGGGGCTTCTTACCATTCAAGATCGCTGTACATAATGGTGAAGAAGACTTGGAGGAACAGGTTGACGGCGTTGATCAACACTGACAACAGATAGAGCCAGGCTTCTCCGGACATTTTGGCGATGTTGTATCGAGTTACGGACCAGGCGAATTAATCAGAGAGAGTGTATGTCGAGAAACAGAATGAATAGGAACGGCGATGGCGTTCGGAGTGAGAATATCGTGACTGGAAAAGTTCAATGTGAGGAAAAAAATATCGTGATCTAAGGCGGCAAGGAAAAAAGAAAGGGAATTTGAATAATTAATAGTAGCAAGTTCTTGCCCAAACAAGGTTTTGACAGCAGGGTGGGAAGTGAATGGCTCTACGTGGCGGCTTTGGGAGTTCAAGGTGGTAAAGTAAAGAAGCGTAAAGAAGTGGGCGGCGGGTAAGTTGCCTAGGCTAGCATTGACAGCAAACAGTCTAAGTGTATGTACTTCACTAAGTAAACTATTGCTGGGAATGATTTTTTGCGCCAATTTGACGGGCGACAAGACAGGGCGGGGAGTATGGGCCAGCCAGCTAAAGCTCAAATAGGGACGACAGCCACTTTAGAATATATAGAATACCCGGATAGAGTGAATATCCAGGCACCATGGTATTTGCGTTTAGGCACTATAAGAGAAAACTCTCTTGTCCCAATTAGGAAATGATTCCTAAGGTTTTGTACCCTTACTTTTTCTGCCGGGTTTTTTTTTTTTTTAAAAAACCGCCCAATCTTGCAAGATGCCCAAAAAATTGTGTAAACCCTTTTTTTTTTTTTTTGCAAGGTTTTGCAGATTGAAAGATTTGACAATTGAATTCTGGTTGATTTAGAAAACTAAAGTCTCTTGGATCGAATGTAGAGTATTATGGTCCTTTTACATTTATTTTCTTTTTAAATGCTGTGTCTTGTGCTTCACCTAACGGCGTCTCATGTGCGGTTTTAGATGACAACATGTTTGTAGAGTTATGGGTTTGACCCTATGACTATGCTCCAAACCCTAGTCTAGTGGGCTTGACGAACCTTAAGGAACCTTCCCTCCTATAACCTTTGAGTTCGAGTACCTCCCCGACGAATCTTTCCCCTTCGTCGTGGGTTTTTAAGAGCGACCAGCACATATTCCCAATGCTGCTGTCCATTCTCATTTTGCACCGTTTCGTGAGGCCTTGAGCCCACTTTTCCCCTCTCGAGAGATGTTCTCACCAGTGACTGACCCCTCTTTTCGCAACACCGTTTTGATCGCTGGTCTCCTGAGTCCCATCGCACTCGGCAGGCAGCCTCTTTGAAGGTTCCGCATGCCCGACTGTCGCCGTGCTTCGACCATCGCACCCGACCCAATTACGCCAATTTTTTCTTTCTGTGGACACATAACCAGTTTCTTGGAGGCTCACGGTAGTCGGTCACCTGACAGTGAGGATGGTAGCCCCACTTAGGACTCGGTTTATGTGGGTCCAATTCTTGGGGAACGGTATTGAGGAGGATAGGGTTGAAGGATAGTTAGTGGTTGGAAGCGGATGTTGAGGAGGACTTCAAGAGGTTAGCTGAGGAGCCCCTTTGCCTTTCGCCAGCTAAAGAGGAGGAAAATATGGAAAAGTGCACCAACAGCTATCGCTCAGAGAAAGGACAAAACCACGCGTAATCCGCTGGGGTCAAACCCGTGCCGAGAGCTGGTGGCCTTTCGGACTAGCTTTTCATAGTTTTCTGTTGTACGATAAAAGACAAATCGATATTTTCTAGGAGCTGCTTGATACTGTCAGTCAAGTCCTTCGGATCCCCAGTGCTATTATTCAGATAGCCCCTCAGATTTCTATATACAGATTCAGTTGGGGACGTAGTTCTCTGGCCATAGTTTCTGTCACGGTTGATGACATAACTAGCCCACTGATCCTGCACAGGTAAGTACTTGATTTGATTTGATTATGTTTAACGTCTACCTAAATCACTAGGATCATACGACGCCGGATTGGTTACCGGACAGATATTTAAAGTCCTCCGCTAGACAAACTCAATAGCTTTGTATGTGCGGGACGGCACCGTCCCCTAGCCCCGAAGAACTAAGAGCAACAAAAAACAAATATAAAAAAAAAACAGTGCCTTCATCATCCCTACGATTCAGTGAGCCTCCAAGAGGCTGGTGATCGTGGTAAGAAAGAAAAATTGGCGTAATCGAGTTGGGTGCTATGGATAAAGCACAGCAACAAGATTCCCCCGCCGCGGGGTCGGGAATCCGGAACCTTCAAAGAGGCTGCCTTCCGAGTGTGAGTGTGGCTCTCTGAGGTGAGTGCGATGGGACTCAGGAGACCAGCGATCAAGAAAGTGATGCGAAAAGGGGCGGTCTCGAGAGAGGAAGAATTTGGGCTCAAGGCCTCACAACTCGGTGCATTGAAAACGACAAAGGTCGAAAAAGAAAGCGAGAATGAACAGCAGCATTGGAAATATGTGCTGGTCGCTCTTAAAAACCCACGACGAAGGGGAAAGATTCGTCTTTGGACGGAGGGGGAGGTACTCGAACTCAAAGGTACCCCCCCGAGGGTTGTAGGAGGGAAGGCTGGCACGGGTACTTGTACTCATTTGAGATGTAGCGTAGTAGAGGTTCCTGGCCTCTGAATTGAGATTGGAGCCTATCAAAAGCTTCTCCAAATTTGTCTTCAGTCTTTAAAAACACCATATAGTACCGAAGATCGTAGAACCCATTCTCAGTGTATGGTATCTTGCTTCGTAATGGACTAGAATCACCCGCTCATAAAAATCGGGGGTAATGAATTTTGCAGCGTCATCATCAGCGTCGGTGTCTCGTAGCTCACTTGCCCATGAAAGTCGGGGACAATCGGCTGTCCAGCATCGCCAGTAGCTTCGGGACCACGCGGTAACCACATTTTTTTTGGACATGTTTTCAAACATTCGTATTAATGTGAAAAATACAAAGTTGATGTTTCATATCAGGCATGAGTGTTCTAAGGGCAAACTTTAGAGCTTTTACGAAGTCCGTAATGGCTATACGTGGTTGTTCGATGCCGTGAAGTTGTAGGGTGTAGTCACCGGACCAACTACTTGTATTCAGCTACCCTTTCATTAGGGATTACCGCATAGAAAATGGGCACTGTCATTTTCATGTTTGTAACACAAGTTCCTGAGAAAAGTGGCATCCTATACTTGTTGGTGCTATATGTGCAATCCATGGACAAGATTTGAGGGAACCTTTTCCACATGAGAAGCTGCCACGGAAATGAAAAGAACAACTCCTAGAGTTTGCCATCAGGACCTCCTTCTTCGGATTTGGCAATGTGGAATACACTCTGAATTGGGCTATAACCTTGTTGATCTGCTTTTTTAAGCCTCCGCCGAAAGTTTCTTATATCAACTAGAGTGAAGACACCTGTTGGAAATTCTTTCTTCAGCGTGCTAAAAATCTCAAGAGGCTTGGTTTTGGAGTTAGCAGCCAAAATCTCGATCCGAGCCTTTATGTCATCGGAAAGAACACGAAGTGTAGGCAGCTCAGTGGCACAACTGAAAGCTTCATGATTTGTGTGGCCAGATCTGAAAGAAAATGACCATTTCCTGGCGTTTTTGACAAGAGAGGATGCCCTAGCTTTCCACAGACAGCCAGCCTTGATTGTGAAAGTTGTGCGGATTGTTCTTTTGAAACCTCTAAAATGTCCCCTTTCACAGCAGAAATCCACAGTTGTGGCTTTTCCTGCCACATAATTTGAAGCTCTAGCCTTGACCACGGAAAATCCGTTTCGGTTTGCCCAATCTTTCAAATCTGATTCCAAGTCTTGAATTGTTTCATACAAAGGACCTGACATAAGCCGATGGCAAGCTGGAGGTTCATTCATAAGAAATGCAGAGGGTGAAGATAAGACGTCATCTGTGGGAGGGTTTGGAGAAGGAGCAGCATTTGTGGGAGGTTGTGTAGAAGAAGCAGGACGAAGCGCCAGAGAAACATTGGTAAGACAATGCTGAGGGCTAGATGGTTGTGACATTTTTACTTTGATAAGTTAGCAGATATACAAGAAAGGTCTTTCTAGTCTTATGATTTGTGATAGCTAGTAACTTATCAGATACCCATATGTCTATTGTTGATGATTGATAGATTGATTGTTGGGCTTTTTTTTTCAGTTGGTCTATTATTTATCTTCAAAATATCAGATAAGTAGTTGGTGTGTTCAGGTTTAGTTTTCTTTTTTTGGAAGCGGTATGCCAAATATAAAAGGCGGTGTAAAATAGTTTTCTCTTATAGTGCTTAAACGCAAATACTATAGTGCCTGGACACGCACCCGAAAAGAATACTACCGATAGTTCCCAAAACGGCCTCCAGCTTCCAGCTTGCGGGCTTCAGCCACTAAAGGATTAGAAAGATGACCATGCCAGCGTCTATATCGACAAGAAGCAAGACTCTAAAGCAAGACTATACCTCCTAGCATACAACTATAGCCGCATACAGCTCAAAGTTATTTGGATAGCTATGCTGGATGCTATATAGATATGACTAACCGCATGTGTTTCCTGATTATTCAGACGAACAACAATGCAATTGATTGCATTCGTCGATGGGAGCAACTATATCATCTACCAACTTCAGCCACAACCCACTGCCAGACCATCGAGTCCGGAATTGTGGCGCATCGAACTTTATATTCAAAAAGCAGCATCATACCATATGTACTGAATTTGCTTTTATTTTCCTTGTGTTATACGTCATTATTTTGTATTTACTTCATCTCTAAGAGGAAAGCTTTTTTCATGAACTAAATAGGGTCTATTTTGGCATTTCAATAGCTCCACCAGGAGAGTTTGGCAACCGAGCAGTCAAGATTTCGACGCCGTCTTCGGTGACTAGCAGGGTGTGCTCTGGAATCACTGTTAGTAAACAACATATAACAGACGAAAAATTGAGTGCTTTTGTTTAACTTACCGAACTGAGCGGTGCGTTTTCCATCTATCGTAGTGCTAGTCCAGTTGTCGGGCCAAGTGATATCGCGGTACTTGCCCAGAGCCACCATGGGCTCGATAGTGAAGGTCATACCGGGCTTAGCCTCGCCAATGGTCTTGTTCTTAGCATAATGGGGGATGTTAGGGGGGCAGTGGAAGAGCTTATTGATGCCATGGCCGCAGTAGGTACGGATAACACTGCAGTCACGAGTCTTAGCGTGCTGCTCGATGATGTTTCCGAACTCACGGAAGAGAACACCAGGCTTAACGGCCTTGATGGCAAGATCTAAGCATTCTCTGGCACACTCAGTGACACGAACCGAGTCAGGGTCCGCCTTGGCCTTCTCGCCGATGTAGTAAGTTTCGTTAAGATCACCATGGTATCCCTCATGGAAGAGGGTCACATCGATGTTCAAGATGTCACCGTTCTTGAGCACACGCTGATCTGGAATACCGTGGCAAATGACTTCGTTGGGTGACGTGCAGACAGACTTGGGGAAGTGGTTGTAGTTCAGAGGCGACGGGTACGACTATGAACTAGATGTTAGCAGGTATTCAGCTTAAAAACTCCTCTAGAATGACTTACGTTACGTTCAATGCAAGCCTTATGGACGATCTCGTCAATGTAGTCGGTCGTCACACCAGGAACGGCAGCGGCGGCAGCAATATCTAAAACCTCACGGGCAAGTCTGCAGACCTTGCGCATGGCAGCGATACCAGCGACATCGAGGATCTCAATGCGGCTAGGTCTCTGCATGGCCCGGTTATACTTGGGGATACCATCTTGCGACCACTCAGGGTGAGGAATCGACTTAGGAACCTTGCGGTGCGGTGACAGAGGATACAAAGGACGCAGAGAGCCGGCGTAAGCAAATGTCGGAAAGGGATTGAAAGTGCCGTCGATCGCATTGGGCTCAGATACTACATTAGGGGTGATGAACTTTTCGAGCAAGTTCGTCTTCGCCTTGTGAACAAGCTTATGCGTAGACTACATGATGAAGAGAGAGTATGATCATATTAGCTTGGCATTATGAGATAGGCAATATAACATTCGACTCGATAACCGAATGCGAATCGTGAAGCAGGACTAACCCAACTCTTTTTGAAGCACTCTTGCGAGCAGAAGAAGCTGTCCTTGATGCCCAGCTTGATGCAGGTAGGGCATTGCAACGTGCCGGCCTCGTTGGAACAGCTGTCGCCTGAGCACTGGCGCTTGGAATCAGCCATGGTTGCGATCGGTCGATGGGTATTCACAGGATAAGACACACAAGTCTAGGTGTCTAGAGAGAGGTATGTATGCACGATTATTCGTACAAAAGATTACAAGAGAAATATGAGTAATAATTGCGAGTGAAAGGCCTGGGTTTGTATAGCAAAGTTTCTAAGAAAACTAATCGGATGTCTACATGAAATACCACGATAAAAGCACTTTTGCAGTATTTTTTTTCTTCTTTTTTTGGCGCCTGTGCTCGGCATCAGCTACTCTAGTGAGTCGGAACCCTTACCCTTTCTTGCATAGTAGGCAAATATTGGCTCTGGATGCATAATAATAGCATGGTAACGGGGCTTTGTGCTTTTGTAAGCGTTAAGAGAAAAAGACGGCTAGCGAAAAAGTGCCTTTCTGAGACCTATTACCATTATATTGGCCGATTATAGTGGGGATCTGGCCTGACAGTAAGAGAGATTTGGCCCAGAGTAAGTCGTAGTGAAGCCATCGCGATTGATTGCTAATCCTTTTTTCCTATAGCGCAGAAACCGCAATTGTCAATAATCATCACAAGCATGCCTAAACAGCAGAAGACTGTTATCGTGGGAGGAGGCCCTGTGGGCTCTCTTGCTGCTCTTTACGCTGCCCAACGCGGTCATCAAGTCGAAGTCTATGAACTACGCCCAGGTATGTTTATCTAACGCGCCACTTAGTATCACATACACATATACATACATATACATTGTGTGACAGTATCTGACTAAACTGCCCAGATCTTAGAGACCCTAAGACCGTTCCGCTGAACTTTACTCGGTCCATTAACCTGGCCGTCTCAGAGCGTGGTCTTAATGCCATGCGCAGTTCTGGCTTCCCACAGCTGCTGGATACTGTCCTCTCGTCGACTCTGCCCATGAGAGGTCGTATGATTCATGGCCGTTCACCTGATGGCTCTTTCTATGAAGAATCACAGGACTATGATCCTCTTGGACGTGTAATTCTCACTATCTATATGTGTGCCATATACATGTGCATGTGCATTGTGTATGTCGTGGACCCATAACGTATCAATGCTGACTTATAGCAACTCGTAGACAATCTATTCCATGGATCGGTCGATTTTGAACAAGTCTATACTTGATCTACTCGAGAAGCAGCCCAATGTGAAGATTTTCTTTAACCACAAACTCACCGGTGCCGACTTTCGCAGTAACCAGGCTTGGTTCGAAGTGGTAGACACATCTAATGCAAAGGCACGTCCTGCTGAGATCAAGGTTGATTTCGACTTCTTAATTGGTGCTGATGGCGCTCACTCGGCGACCCGTTTCCATCTGATGAAATACACACGCATGGACTACCAACAGGAGTATATAGACACTCTATGGTGCGAGTTCCGTATCGACCCACGAGAGCCATCTGAAGAGGCAGATGGTCCAAGTGACAAGTTTGCCATCTCGCCAAACCATCTACACATTTGGCCTGGCCGGGACTTTATGTTTATTGCTATTCCTTCTGATGTGAGTACTTGTATATCACTAAAGCATGTTATGCTTATAATGTGACTAACGTAATTATTAGGATGGCTCATTTGTGTGTACCTTGTTCATGCCCAGTGCGGAGTTTGCTAAGCTCGAAGCTGCACCCAAGACACTACCAGACTTCTTTGATTGTCATTTCCCTGGCGTTACAGAGCTCATACATCCCGATCAAATTGTGAAGTCATTCACTGAAAACCCGCATCTGCCTCTAATCAGTATCAAGGCTAAGCCCTACCATTATGGATCATCGGCAGTAATAATCGGTGATGCAGCCCATGCCATGGTGCCATTCTACGCCCAGGGATTGAACTGCGGAATGGAGGATGTGCGCATTCTGTTCTCCGTACTAGATAAGCATGCTGAGATGGTACAAGACAACAGCCCTCTAGGCACAGTTGATCTCGATGTCCTCCAAGTTGACCAGCGCGCCGCAGCACTCGAAGAGTACACTCAGCTACGTGTTCCTGATGCACACATCGTGAACACTCTAGCACTTCAGAACTACGTCGAAATGCGGGCTTCGGTGTTATCTCGTACATATCTGATACGCAAATGGCTCGAGGAAAAGGTGGCTGTATACCTACCTAGTCTAGGGTGGAAGACTAGATATATGCGAGTAAGCTTCGGCAACGAAAGATACTCGGAGGTGGTCCATAAGACTGACCACCAAGGCCGTGTTCTTGCGCGCCTGATGACAATAGCGGTAGCAAGCCCATTTATCGTGTCAGCTGCTGTGTTCTGGGGCCGGCGGTATCGGGGCAGCACTGCACTTTTAGGAGGCGTTATTGGATGGGTGCGGAGCATGTTGTCTGACTGGTGTTCTTAGTCCATGTGTTTGGATTTACTTGTGTAGGCTGGTGGGTGGCAATACTAAAAAGATTATGTATGCCATAGTCCCGTGAGGGTGCAAATCTGGGGTACCCAGATCGATTTCTTGGAGAATGCAATGGGGCCCGTTGTGTTGTTCGGTCCTAATATAGTAGCGTCATAGTTAGCGCCACCCCTGGAATTACAATAAGCATATGTACTTTAATATAGGCATGGAGAATGCATCCCTTAAGTCTAACTAACTTAATAAAAGCAACAACCCGGTAATAAAAAAGTCCAGCAATTATTTCTTTCTCTCACTACTCTTTGAGATCTGCCTAATAAATCGGTTGCTTTACTTGAACTGTCATTCAATTATCTTGAAATACTATCGCGGCCATTTTGTCTTTAATAACTGGTTATTGAAGCCATTATTACAACAGATTATCTAGTAAAAAGGCGCGTTCGCCTTAATCATACCTAACATTCACAAGCCAATGGTCAATGCCATTTTAAATGCTGAATCAGCCTGATCTATCATTTGTTGCTACCAGATCTTAGTAGGCTACTTTTTTTGCATAGCTATATTGAAGCTTAAAGCTTACTCCCTCTAATATTATCAAGTGCCGGCAATGACCTCTTCTTTGCCCGGAATTTTACCGGCGTTGGACATCTTCGAATCACACAATCTTGGGCTTCAACAACGCCTCTCCAATGCCTTAGACAAGGCCCGCAGCGGCGTCAGGGCCTGGCTTCCAGATGGCATCATTTCAGACTCCAGCCAAGAGCTTGTGCGTAGCCAAAAACTATCTACTGAGCGACAGATGAGAGATGTGAGTATCGAGATTTCTCAAGCTGGCTATCTCTTAGTCATCAATTAACAATACCATGACAGGCAGAAACCTACGATGAATGGGAAAGTGCTGCTCGACAACTAGATATCCTCGAAGAGAATACCGAATGGCAGGCGTCTTCCGAGTCTTCTGCTGCTAAGGACTGGAGTCCAGAACGGATTCGACTAGAAATCAAGCGGCTCGATGAAGCACGCGAAAGCGGTAATCTTTCCCAGATGGTTTACCTTGTCCGAACCGCGCTATCGCGTGATCTCGGAGGCATGGGAAGCGTCAGTCTCTATAGACACTCATATATCGGCACCAAGTTGTTAGTTGAGCAGTATGTCGATTCGGCTGTTCGTACAATTGAAGCCATATCACAGGCGGCCGAGGATTCATTGCCGAACGGAGTTGCCCTTCAGAATCTTACAAAGACTATACAACAGGCACGACAAAGCTTTGGTCGAAGTGCTCTACTGCTGAGTGGGGGCGCTACATTTGGTATGCTTCATATTGGCGTTCTCAAGGCTTTGCACGAAGCTGATCTCTTGCCACGAATCATCTCGGGAGCCTCTGCTGGCTCTATAGTGTGCAGCATTCTCTGTACTCGAACTGATGCCGAGATTCCTCAAACATTGCAACAGTTTGCATACGGACATCTCGATGTGTTCGAAAAGGCAGATTCTAACATTGGCCTCTTTGGTCACCTACAAAGGCTCCTTTCACAGGGCAGTTGGAATGACGTCAGCAACCTAGATCGTGTTATGAAGGGTATGATTGGAGACATGACATTTAGAGAAGCTCACAATCGCTCCCGCAGAGTACTGAATATCTGCGTGTCTACACCATCCTCTCATGATATGCCACGTCTCTTGAACTATATTACAGCACCTCATGTTCTCATACGGACGCAGTCACAGCCTCTTGCTCCGTCCCCTTGGTGTTTAACCCCGGGAAGTTATGGATTAAAAACCCAATGACAGGGCAGATACAAGTCTGGGAGCCTGGACTGCAAACATGGGTTGATGGCTCGTTAGACAACGATCTGCCTATAGAAAGACTGTCTGAGATGTTTAATGTGAACCATTTCATTGTATCTCAGGTCAACCCACACATTGTTCCCTTCATATCCCGAGACAGTCATCTCCCATCATCCGATAGTCAAGAAACCCAGTTATCCGAGAACCGTGATTATGCGATTGGCAACGTTGCCATCATGGAAGCAATGCACAGACTTCAGGTGATGGCTGACGTCGGTGTAGCACCCCGATATTGTTCCAAGATGAAGAGCATTCTCAACCAAAAGTACTCGGGCGACATCAACATCCTGCCTGAGATCAACCCCAGAGACCTCCCTTGTCTACTCACAAATCCCACTGTCGATTTCATGCTACGTAGCTGTCTAGCTGGTGAGCGAGCAACATGGCCCAAGATCGCCCGGATCCGAGAACGAGTGTCGATCGAGGCGGCTCTCAGCCGTTGCCTGAATTCTCTCAAGGCTCGAGTTGTTGCTACTCAAAATACACATCTTTCAGTCTGTGTCGGACCTTCAAAACGGCTTGGCTGGAGCTCGGCTTCGGGATCATTGCGTGGACAAAATATCTTGTCGTTGATGCCATCGCTTCCAGATCCCAAGTCAGATGGTTTGCGGCCTCGAAGCTCATCTGTACTCGAAAATTCAGGCCCTCACAACCGCAAAGATGGTGGATCCTCTAAGCACATATATTCACTAGTTTAAAGCATATGGCACGTATAATAATCATGAAAATAATAGCCGTTCTTATCTTACTTATATAATTCATCACATATACAACATATTAATAATCCTCCCAAATAAGAACCAACCCTTCTAGTGTAATCCCAAAATTTGCCATCATCTCGGAATGTCCTGTAGAGAGACACAGAATTCACGTACTAACATCTCTAATATCTCCATAGTCCCGTCTTCATGCCAAAAGTGGCTTGCCCCAGAGACTTCACGACCTAAAAATAGTGAGCTAGGCGATGACATCATCTTATCTCGCCAGGCCCGCAGCTTTATCACGGTCACGAAGATATCTTTGTCTCCAAATACCGCAAGTGTCGGGTGTTTCATCATCTTCTCCTCGGCAACATCGACTGAAGGCGGGGTACGGCCCCCTACAGGCTGGATCCGCGAGATAATTGTAGGCATCAGCGACATTGTGGCAAGGTGGCTCACCACTCCTTGCAACGGTGATACCAGCAGATAGGCAACTGATGGCTGTATCAAGTCCGGGATAGCTTCCATACTAAAGTTTTCCGTGACTTCGGTAGCTATTGGGCTTTGTTCTGCAGTCCTAGACTTCGACCTAGATCTTCTTCCGTGCGATAATGAACTTCTGGATGCTGTTTTCTTGTGACCAATGAGTGTCCGAACCTCGGCAAGTCCTTTACGTATTTTTTCTTCGGCTTCGAGACTAAGCGACCTACGCGATTCATGGCTGCGTCTATCAGTTGTTTCCCGGCCACCAACTCTCACCCCCAATGATCGTCGTGGGGATCTAAGAGCCGCCATGGAGCCCCTTGATTCAAGGACGCTAGATAGTATGGCATTTTGGTTCATAGCCAAATGCTTTGCTCTGGTCCGAATTTCGGCAGCTGCCGTGCCAATTTCTGGAACAGTGAAATGATTCATGATATCAGCCATAGGTGGCAACTGGGCTGTGATCAATGATCCATATGAGTAGCCCCCGAGTATCAATATTGGGCTCGAAGACTTTCGTTGAGGCAAAGTATCGTCGCGTCGTTGAAATGGGTCGAGATGATGTATATAATGCACTACAAACCCGACGACTGACATGTAGTCGCTGCGCTCTGGTTTCGACGTCCACGATGTGCGCCCAGCCGATCTCCCGGCGCCGCTATATACGAAATCATCAAACATTAACACCAGGGTCGTATTTCACCGATACGCTACATGCGTTGGTTTTTTTCGCGAAAGCTAGATAGATATACAAACCGGAAATTGAATGTTGCCACGAGGAATCCCTGACGCAGAAAGACAGCCGACATGGCCTCAACTACCGGATCATCATAGGTGCCGCCCAGCGGCGCATATGGATGCGCAAAAACTGCAGCATGTCGAAGCCACAGAGGCGCACGTGACGATGGCGAAAGTGAAAGTGGATGATAGATACGGCAGTCGAGCGTCGTCTTATCGTGGAGACTCTGTAGCGTAAAGCTCAAGGTCGGCTCAGGAAGCATTGCACAGGACGAATCGCGGGAGAGATAGAGCTCATGGATGGCTCTAGTAAAAAAGCATTGGCATGTCAATCAATTTCAATCTTGGGGGTTACAAGAGTCTGAATTTCAGGGAAACTAATCAGCTAGGGCTTGAAGAAGTCCTTAGATTAAAGGTCGAGCTGTTCGAGGTTTATGTCGATTGACTAGCCGAGCCAATGTCTTTAGGGTTAAGTTTATTTTCTTTAAAAAAGTTAATTCAACTTTGTTCAAGTTCTTGCATGTTATGTACATAGAATGAAAACCATTTCTTGAATTTTTATAGGGTCTGATATGTGCCAGCCTTAAGGGTTACGGCTCGATGAATTCGTCACCAACTTCTTTTGATCAGTAGCGATCAGCAGGGATATTAAGATGAAAAATATAATTTTTTTCTCTTTCAGCTAAATGAAGAATGAGTTATGAATGAGATGGGTTATTATTCTATTTTGAAACAAGACGGCATGGTATGATGATGTACACTAAGCAAAAAATACAAGAGAAATTCTAGCTCATAGATGCAATGAAGAGGCACAGACTATATATACATACATATGATTGTATATGACAAGATGAGAACTGGCCCTGGGAGAGAAAGATACATGGATATATAAGATTTTATGAAACGCGAGAAGTTTCACCATTATACGTCATCTAGAAAGTGACAAAGACGATCATGGCACTAGCGGCCATGGCGAGAGACAAGATGTTTGATGGCACAGTGATATCTGGCGCAGCAGAGCTAGAATCGCTGCTACTAGAGGTCTGGAAACCACTCTGGGCAGAGTAGCTAGGTGTGACAGTGCTAGCAGCGGTATCTGTGTCTGCCTGGTTCGAGACCAGGGTCGACTCTGGAATGGTGGCGTTGTAGCTGTCAAATGCCGTGATGTTAGAGTCAGAGCTGTACGATGCCTGAGCAAGAGCGATTTGATAGTTGGTCAGATCGAAAACAACATATGCTGAGCGGAGGAAGGTGTCGCCTAGAATGTAGGTATCGTCTGTTCCCTGTATGCCTAGCTGGCAAGCAGTCTGGCCTTTATAGTCTCCAGAGACGAACTCGGCAGTACCGCTAGTGGTCAAAGAGATCACGAGTTCACTCATAGGAACAGAGATCTCAGGTCCTTCGGTGCCTCCAAATCGGAAGTTGAAGGTACCAGAGTTCTTCTGGCGTGAGCAGGGAACGAGAGGTGTGGAAGCGTCGACTCCTTCGACGTTAGTCAAGTCTGAGCCGTTCACAGCGCCGACTTCAGTGTACACCTGATTGGCAATATCATAGGGTATCTGGCTTAGAGTAGTGCCAGAGTCGAGAAGAACAGTAATGGGGAACTCCGCAGACGATAGCGTATCGTTGCCTGAGGAACTAGAGGCGAGAACACGCGTCAAGTTGACTTGGGTGTAGTAATAGCCACCAGAATATTGAATGACGTCTATACGCCTTAGATCTCCAGTGTACTTGGCGGTATCAACACCACCAAATAGAACGCTGCCCTTGTCTGAGGACTCGCTGTTGAGCCAGACACTGTATGCTGGCGTGTTGGTGATATTGTCGCTCACTAGTGCGTAGGGGAGATTACGGTAGGTGTTCGTAGTATCTTCTAGAGAGTAAAAGCCAATGCCCATAACGCCGTAGGTATTGTCAGTGTCTGTGGCCAAGGCCATTTGGAGACTCTTTACACTTGTGCCGTCAATAGTGAGAGTGTCGTTGAAGTATGTTCCATCGGCGTAAGTGTTATCGCCGTATGTGATAGAGAACTCATCGTCAAGCTCCTCATAGGTGGATGACTCGGAAGAATTGACTAGAAGAAGTTAAATTAGAAACACATGTGCGAAAGAGGAATGTGTATGTATAGTGGTATATGGTATGCCAAGCACCTGTTGAAGGATTAGTGCATATTGACATCCTGTTTGTTTTAGTCCAGGAACAAACGAAGAGAAGTACTCACATGATCCATATTCACACTCGTCATTGACACAGATATCTGCTTCGCTGCTTGGAACCCACAAATCACTGCTGCCAGTATCGAGCATCACCGTAAGGCTTTGAGTAGGCGTGCCAACTGAGATGTTGACTAGATATGAATTTGTGGGATTGTACCAAGAAACTGAAAGACTGTCAGCGCGCTTCTTGTGAAGGCGAGCCAAACGAGCATCATTGGCACTATTCCTTCTTTCGATATCCCACTTGAGAACACCGGGGATACTACGTTCTTCGACGGCGGCGGCAGCAGCTACTGAGCCGGCAGCAACGAGTAGGGTGGAAGCGGCAGTCGTAGAAGTCCGCATATTGAGAACGGTGTTAACGACTGATGAGTAATAAGAAGAACAAAGGATTATGGGAACCCTGGAAACGATAGCCAAGTTCCTAAAATGTGAACAAGGCCAGGAAGAAAGAGAGGCGCAGAAAATCTTAACGCCGTTAAGAATGACGAAGCAATTAACTTATAGACAAAAACTATTCTTTAGTTTTTGAAGAAGAAGAAGAAAAAAGCAAAGGAGAATGTGAGTAAAAAAACGCCTGGAGTGGTAGGAATCATGGGTGTGATATAAGAGGCTCAGAGATGCTGTTCTATGTGGCGTTTAGACGAGCCGGGGTCAAGATTCT
>RHDR01000255.1:0-41082 GCA_009806295.1 Davidsoniella neocaledoniae
AAAATAATAAAATACAACAAGAATTTTCGTTCGATGATCTAATATTTCACTGTAATTATTGCTCTCTACAAGAATATCGTGTTTCGATTTCGAATTTATCCGTCGTTTCGAAAAATCATGAGAAGAAAAAGGAAGAAAAAAATGCTAATTAAAAGAACGGAAAATCAATGAGGGGCAGAAGTTAGCAAAGGACAGTCAAAAAGACAAGGTCGATGAATTTCTTTTCGCTGCAATTGGAAAATAAATCTCGTAGTTTTTTGTTGGTTTTCGCGGGGTATTTTTGGTATTTATTTGTTCTTTAAGCCTTCTGCACGTTAGAGAAAAAGACGATCGCTTATGGAATTGGTTTCTATTTTTTTTTTGCCATGACGCTACATAAGTACATAGATATATACTGAAAATAAATGGCACAATTAATATTTCTTTTACATGCCAAAGATAAAAAAAGATCCTATCAGTTCAATATCATATGTTAGATTTTCAGCAAGCTACATATATAGTCATATAGACTTAAAGACTGTATGACTGACTATAATGATTTGTCTAATTTATTACATATCTTCAATTAATCCTGATACATATTATAGACGCCAATACAAAAACTGGGTAGGAAAGCTTGTGAACCTTCTTCTTTTACTCCAAATACAAACTAGAAGCTTGTCATGGTGATACAGATTCACGATTTCGTATTCTTCTTCTATGTAGAAAAGTTACGTATTTTCTAACCCTAATTGATGTGGAATTTACCGTCAAAAATATCACGTGCGAGAATTCAAGAAAACAGATACCACACAGCACACGTGATCAGTCTTACTACCAATGTATCACTCCAGGCTTCATGAGAGGAGGACAGACAGGATCTCGTATCGTCCGTAGGTTATGGCCTTGAAGCTTACTGCAAAATCTGGCTATGATTCTGGACCATGAAAAGCCATAGGGGATCAGCTCTGAATCTACTGCTAACCTCCCAAAAGTTGTCCAGAAGATGACATCACCTTACCACTTCTACCCGGAGCATGCAGCCGTTGTATCATTCACACAAAAATGAAGAATTAAGTATACTGTATAGTTTGAAGAGTTAAAATTAGTAGATAGCAAAGTCTTGGATAGCACTTGTGTACCTTGCGGGACAGTCTATCACTACATGGCGCGTGGGGTGTGTTCTTTGGCTTTGGCTTGATCCAATAGTTTTATAGAAAAAGGCATGATCTATCAGATAAAATATTAGGTCACTCATAGCTAACTACTTACTCCCAGTGTTGATATGGCAAAAGTGCTTGGTAACAAAGTGTCTAACATTGTCAAACAGCTTCCATGTGATACTATATGTTGAACTACTAAGCAGTCCTCGATCATTATTATATGCTACATATCTTGTTTGTTGTAAATCACTCGAGTGATAAATATATTGATGAAGTCTTAAGGGTAGTCAGATATAACTAATAGTACTAGCTAATTGTAGTTGTGTGTGATTTGATGAGTCTGGGAGCCTAAATTTGTTGTTTGATGAAGATACAGTTATCCGGCCCGAAATCATTAGCAACCCCCGTAGTGTCCGTATTCTGTAAGAATCGCCCGAGAGGTGGCGAGCCATACAGTGTAACGTTATCAGTTACAATGACGCCCATTGCAACACAGCTTCTGTATTTAACAGCCACCTTGTAGAGTTCAAAGATGTATGGCCTCGCAACCATCAGAGATGTCGATTGTGCCATGTCGACTAGGTAGGGAAAGTTCAAACTTTATGGACGGAAACTGATCAAGCAATGGCAGTATCCTCATGACGGTATTTCCCATGAATGTTTGGAATGTCCTACCTCGTACTTCATATATGGGTAAGAATGTACATGGTAACCAGACAGAAATCAAGGGGTAATAAGTATACTCAAAGTATTACAAATGTATCATGATATGGTTTGTGCCTAGTCTTGGATACGCATACAGAGACCAAGAAAAGTCCTGATAAACACTACTATGAACAAGACTTTATGTAGATAGTACCACCGGCTGATATCTCCCTACCATCCCCATTCATTGCTTTATAGAGGCGTATCGAAATGAATGCTCTATGTTTAGTGACTTTATACAAAAAGGTTCTCTCCCTTTTTTAAGACTTGGTGCTGGAAACAAGTGATAATAATACAGGGCCAGTTAACTATCCTTTGTAGTCACTCTTTAAATAAAGTCCACTAGTTTTATGTTCATTAACATCATATTGAAGGATATTACAATGTCATACTGACCAAATATATAATAAAAGTACAAAGATAGCCAACTACCGCCGAATATAATCTACAAAGAAACAGCCTATTCAGATGTCCCAGTTCAATATGTAAAAGAAATGGCCGCCATATTGAAAAAAAAAATAAGAAAACGGAAAGAAATAATGACAGTGATATAAGTAAAGGGAAAGATCGCCACCCAAATATGTAGAAGCATAGATATATGCTTTGTTTTATATGTAATAAAAACAAGAAAATCAAATGAGAAGATCAAAATGAAACCACGAAGGTTACCAGATATAAGTGTTTAAACCTAATCTGATATCGATACGATATAAAAGACATGCAATAGAGAACAGTAAAAAAAGAAACATAGAGCCCATCTGAAAACGTAGGAATTCCCATCTTCTATATTCTATCCCAATGATGTCTTAGCAGAAACAAAATCATTCACACATCATTCTATATAGATTCCTAGTAGCAACAAGATGATTATCATGTGCCGGAAAACCGAACTTGCATGTTTTTCGTTTGGGGTTATATAGAAACAATTGTGATGACCAAGACAAAACTAAGTAGAGATGAAAACAGAGTTAAAAAAGATAGAGATTATTCTTTTTGGTGTTTGTCTCATGGACTCGTTCTTCTAATTGTTTCTCGGGATGTTGTGTATGATGATGACTTCAAGAATAAGAAGAATATAGAAGAACAAAAAGGAAATACCTCCTCTCAAGATGGAGCCTCTTGAATAAAGAAGAGAACATGTATGTGAAAAGAGAGTATAAATGTATCGCCACCCCCAATAATGCGCCAAAACAGAAAAAAAGTATGAAAACCCAAAGCAAGAAACCTAGAAAATGACAGATAAAAATAAAACGAAGGAAAACATGAGCTCTAGAACAGACGGTTCAAGTCCCAGAGATAGATGGTTGAGAATGCCCATATGATGAAGAATAATAAGATAAAGAGGATAAGGGAAGGAAAGCATCAAGTGAGGTTAGAGGAAACTATAGTATGAAGAATCCAATATGGAGAATGTCAGAAAGGAAAGGCGTGATAAGGGAGGAAAAGAAAATGAAACAGAAAGATAACCATTATCCGCTACCGTGACTTTCTTCACAATTCCGACCGCCCCTCGATGCTCTCTACAATAAAGACATTTTCCTTGACGTTGGTTGGTGGAGTGGAGGGGGGAAGACAAGACTCGTTGATGTTATAAAAATCCACCGGCGTACAATTTGCGCCGTATAAGAATTAGAAATCCTGACATCATCTACCGTCTATCATAATTTTAGCATACAATATGCACTAAAGAAAAGAAGAAGAAAAAAAACTAAAAGAAAGAGAGACAAGAAAAGAAAAGATAACGATAAAAAGAAACTAGATGTAAAATGTTCGATTTGAATCATGAAAGACCACAGAGCCTCCATCCCAGCTGGTGTAAGGATTTAATTGGAGGCCCGTGAATTGATGAACGATCCAATATGAGTCGTATGAGTGTGTGATCCGGAGCTGACGCTTGACGTTTTGTGTATCAATACAATGACGTCTTCTAAAAGAGGGTCCTCTTGGGAGATTGTTCCCTAGGAAAAGGTGTTTCGCCTACGAAGGAGAATGGAGTAATGGAGCTGCAAAATCGGGAATGATGTTTACAGCTGTTGATTGATTGTGGACTTGCACAGGGCCTCTTGTAGCTCGGGACGTCCGTCTAACGCAGCATGAGCATCGCTGAAAGTCTTCCATGCACGCTCACGCTTTTCGTGCTCGGGCCAAACGGCTTCCTCACGCAGCACTGTGGCCTCGTAGAAGCGGTAGACACACTTTTGCTTCGTCTTGGAGGACTCTTTGGGGGCACGGGTCTCGGCGATGTCACCGAGATCATAGTCAATGCGGACGATGATGCCAGCTTCCTCCCATGCCTCGCGCTCAGCAGCCTGTGTGCACTCTTCGTCAGACTCCCAGCCGCCCTTAGGTAGAACCCAGGTTTTCCGGCGGGTAGACTGAATCAACAAAACATAGTTGCGATCTTCGGAGAGAGGGACAACGCCGGCTACTAGACGTTCACCTTTAGTGTTGTAACCTAAAGTGGCAAAGGATTCGGGTTAGCATGTGTTTGCTCTTGATTTCAACTACGGGACCAGCGGACAATGACAAGCAAAAGCAAGGACAGGGTTTGGCCAATGCGTAGGGTTAAACTAAGGAAAAATGGGATGGAGGGGCAATTGCAGATGCGCCGGAGGTGACGACATTAGAAGCAGTAGGGTTAATGAAAAAGACAGCAGTTTGTGCTGTTGTGATTTGAAAGCGACATGTAGCGTCTTGGAAAAAGCTGCAATTTGTTGGTTGCATGCATTATTTGTCGCAAACGTCGAGACATAATAAACAATGCGAAAAGTACCGTAAAAAGCACAAGCGAGCATTTCTTGGCTTGATGCGGTTTGGGGGGAGGGGGTAGCAAGAAAAAAAAAAAAAAAGGTAGTCTAGTAGCTTTGAAATACTTACGTTGGTTGGTTCGGCCAACTCGTGACTCCATAGTCCGAGAAGAAGTACTCGTGGCTATGGCAGCGTCGGCAGCGCTCATTTTGCACGTGGAACAAACAAGACGGTGTTTTGTTGTGGGAGAGGCGATGAGACAGCGTGAAGCAGAACGAGTACTGCCTGTTGTGTTCTCTGACGATAGGGGAAGGGGTCTTGCGATCAGGACTCTTGGAGCAGCAGTGCAGCTATAACGGCAGAGCCACAGCGATAATGCGAGTAGTGCGCACCTGTGTATAGGCTTGCAAAACGGCAACTTGGCGACTTCGTAGTCGCAGAACCAAGAAAGTTAGAGTATGGGAGGGCCGGAGAGAAAGCGGACGAGGAAGAGCCGACTATATAGCCCTGGCCGAGCAAAAGAGCAAGAGAGCTGTAGCGGCTGGCTAGGCGAGGTGTCTGGTGCTGACACGAGAAGAAACAACAGACTTGGCCGTCGGGCGATGGAGCGAGACAGAAGGCGATGTATAGGTAAACGAGAGATATACCGATGGTCCGGGTAGGTTACGGGAAGACGCAGCGGCGATGATCTTCTCAAAGACGAGAAAACAAAGCAGAATCAAAGCCGCATGGTTGTCCAGCAAGAGTCGTAGAGGTTGGAATCGGAGATGGTGATGGTGGTCGATAACGGACAGGTCTGGTCGAGGTCGAATAAACGAACAGACAGACGGACGAACAGACGTACAACTATTAGTATAGAAGATCAGCAAGGTCAAGGTTGGCTACTGTGCTGGTGTCTGCTTTCCAGTGCAAAAATATGTGCGAATATAAATATTGAGGTGTGACTGATGTGACTGACTCTGCACTGAGTTTCGGTGGACAGCAGTCGGATTTGGCGGTTGTAATGCCCTGAGCAGTAGGGGAAGAAAGACGGAGAAAAAAAATGCATGGGCGAACTAGTAGCACTACTAGAAACTAGACTTGGACAAGCCAGTTGAGAGTTGCTGACTTTGCTTGACAGCGATGGATGGATGATCCCAGAAGGTGAGTGGGATGCGTTTTTTGCTCTCTTTTTTTCTTTCTTTCGTTCTTTAAGAGTCGAATTTCTCTTCGTTTTGAAAGATACAAGCCGTCAAAATTAATGGAATAGAGACTAGAAGAAACGAAGCCAAGAATATAAGGGAGAGAAACAAAAGGCTGAGAAATCAGAGCACGTGAGAAAAACTAAAGTAGCAACTGCAGATAAATGATGAGCAGTTTCCGGTTGGCCACTAATCCAGTAGTAGCAGTGGTGCCTTCTTTCTTTGGGCTAAGTCTGACTTGGCTGGTCGATGGCTGGACGAAAAAAAAAATAACAGGAAGAAAGAAAAGAACAAACCTGAAAGAGCTAGAACTGTGTTTTTTTCCTCTGTGACGTCTTGACACAAGTCGGAGTTCTTTTTTTACAAATATCTTCTCACCAGCATAGTAAAACACGAATGCTAAAAACGGCAATTACCACACCTACATATACTTATGTATGAGCCTGTCTATCTTCTACACATAAATATACCAAACAAATAAAGAGAACAGCTACGTGAGGCGGTCACCTAGATTTTAGTTTAATGTACAATTATCGTTTGACTTTTCCTTTTTCTTCTTCTTCATTCTAGTTTTCTTTTGGCATGGGGAGCGCTATAGCCAGGACTAAAAGAGCTCCTGGATCGGGAGGAGCAGGGTCGTTCTTTCTATCTACCTATTTTGTGCCGTATTTTTTCATCACAAGTATTCCTTCCTGTTATAGAAGACATAGTTAGCTAGCTAACTACATATCTGTATATGTATATTTCCCAGGAACAAACCTATCTAGAACTAGTTAGTAGCATTGGAGAGAAAAACAACTATCTCTAACTATAGCCTAGAGAAATAGAAGGCCAAAAGGATACAAAAATACCAAACGGCCTAGCTTGTTGGTAGCAAAAGTTTGTCTTCTATTTTTTCTCTTACTTTCTCCTAGCCCCCCTCCCAAACTTGATCCCACGTTAGATGGTGCCCTCCAAGAATTCTAACAGGGCAATACATGGGTTTGGAATGACTGCATCGACTTGTATCGTATCGATTGCAGCCATTATTCAGCCGGTTGCGACCGCACTACAGACACATGGTCAGTTTTCACAAAACGGATCACAAAGTATAGCTAGCTCCAGAGCTGACTCTAAAGCTAGCCATGGAACTATGTAGCTTTAAAAACCAAGTATAAAGCCAACTACATAACTAACTATAGAGCTGATTATATATATGATGAATATTTAATTGCTTATGCGCTCGTCATCGGCTCGAAATGGATCGATCTATTAACTACTATAAAACCCGACAGGCCACTATGCGCCGTTGCTCGCCTTTTTTCCCACGAACTTGCCAGTGATAGTGACCGAGATATCCAGGACATGCCCTGCTTGACTTGCCCGTCTAGGTATTAAACTGCCCAAGGGGCGTATTAGATGGAATGATCAAGGCCTGGTCTGACCTGATAGCGCTACTCGCCGAAGCTTTTCTTTCTTCCGAGGTCATTCTCGAAATCTTGGTGACAAAGACTTACAGAAAACAAACCGCTACTGTGTATAATCAATGAATAAGTCAACGGTGTTACAGGGACCATAACATTCACAATTAATACTAGCCATAAAAAGCATAGTTAGGCAGTTGCATTATCTGAATACAGGCTCTCGGAAGACATGGTTTGTATACACCAATATAAAGCACAAGGGCGGTGTGCATGGATAGTAGTGTTTCTATGACTTGCTTGGTCTAATGTCGTTTTACATCTTGTAGTGTCTGACACATGCCATGGGCAATGTGCATGGTAAAATAAGACAGCCTCATTAACAACATCTCACGGTTAAGAACGGATTGCCCTACTTTTAATAGATTCTTGAGACGCATTGAAATACTTTAACTAGGAGCTTATGTAAGATAAGTAGTTTTACGTTCTCCACACAAGAGGCTATCATTGTGATGGTCCTTGAGCTTGGCTTTACTCTAAAGCGTATTGCATATATTGATTCTTTGCCCGAGAGTCTACAGCTATAAGTAATAGCCAACTCTGACCTGTTTTGTATTGCTTACAGCTACATATGTACATATGTATCTCCAATTATACGGATCGACAGCCAAAAACTCCTGAACATTATACCTGTACTCAAATCTGACCAACTTCTCTCACTTGCGCACATCAATAAGTTAAGAAACGACACGGCAAAAGTACATATGTACGTATATGCCTGCTTCACTGTCTTGTTATAAACGCCACCTCAAACAGGCATCCAACTAGACTTGCAGCATGGGGCACGATGTGCAGCTACCTGCATGAGTGTGGGAATATATATTTTTCGACATATTTTTATATGTCTGTATATACTAATATATATGTATAGCTATATGTAGCCTCTAGACGGCCTGCATAGCATATGCATTTAGAAGAAAGAGAGGGTCTGACATCTAACACTTGCATACAGGCCGGTCTGTAGATCTTGAAATGGAGATATCGTCGCTCAAAACTAAGGTGCTTTTGTACAAAGTACATATGCATAAATGCATAGTAACGCTGTTTGTTAAGCTGCTTTCAATTGGAGCTGGAGGGGCGATGTCTCTGTACATTGTTCATCGATTATTAAAGCATGTAAGCGCTCCAACTAGAAGCCAAAGATGCAGATATAATCGACATGCAGGAATGAACAGGCAATAATCGGAAGTAATATGAAAACTTTATATTAGTCCTAAGTTGTCTCTACATACATAAGTATAATTCATAATATTCGCCCAGCTTAGCGGTACTGCAAATGCTAGACATGGACATTACCTTCACCGCCTTATATGTATACATTTGTAACCAGTTAACAAAATGCTAATTGATATGTGACGACATACAATATTTATAATAAGAAAGCTTCCATTTGTCTACGGCTGTCAATCCTATCCATCATTACTGGCATTTCTAAAGAGCTTCAGTTATAGCCAAAATTTGGCATATCAAGCCGTAAGGCCCTTATTGGCAGGCGGTGAGCCCCCGCATACTCTAATACTTATGGCACTGTCGGTCTTTATTTCTTCTTTTCTGAAATTGCGAAGGCAGAAACAAGCTTGAATTGCTATGACGTGTACATCACATGCTTGAACATAAGTACGGAAAAAGAAGCTGTATCAACTTAGTAGCATGATAATTTACTTTGGCCTCTCGTATCAAGTCACAGATAAGTAAACAAAGGCAAAATAGTACTAGAAAATAGGATAAGAAACATAAACTGCATGGTAAGAATTACTGCAATCCGACTCTTATCCTGTAAAGGAAATTGCTTGTTACTGCGACTGCAATCCTGCCCAGAGGCGGGGCAACTTTGCTGCTTCATTCAAAGGCACCAGATTAGGAAACATCGACGAGGCTGCACGGCATCACAACCCTCCACATTTCCAATACAAATCAAATTACCATGGAGCTTTGCTCTCTCGCCATCCTAGAAACTACAGGTGCCTAATTGGGGAGACTGTACGCCCACTACATAAGGCTGGCTTGGCTTTTTTTTTGTTTATACTTTTGTTTCAACACACAACTTAGCGCCTTATCTAAGCGGCTATCATCAATCGTCCTCTAGGCTAACTTTGGATCACAAGACGTGCTCTCATCAACATCGTTTCTTGCGTCCCTGTCCACTACTTCATCTTTCCGCTTCACTTTACATATATACAGCTATATATGCGCCTATATTGAATTTCATCCAACTACCATATCTCTGCTGTTTCTATTCAGCCGGTCGGCATTTTCCTGCAATACCATTCCCAGGCATCCTCTGCACTTGAGATGCTTAATCCAAACCATCGCACCCTCATTTCGTTTTACATGGCATAAAGTCCGCCGTTTGTTGTTCATAAAACTGTAAGCAGTGCCAGTACTTTATTGTCCTATCAGCCGCACATGTCTATTCTATCGTCGAATAACAGCCATTGCTTTTACCTTTTCTGCTCTTCATCTCGAGCTCCAAAACCCGGCCTCCGCCACCTGGCTCTATGAGCCAAGTAACGTCCCGCCATGACCGAGTCGCTCTATTACGGCAGCATGGCACCAGATGTGCCCCCCAACAAGATTGAGCCAATCGGTAAGTTCTGTATAGTCTAGCCCATCGTATCTCCTCACACACAGTCGTAAAACAAACACAAACTACACCCTCTTCAAGTACCGAGTGTGTTGCTAGTAGCGGAATGTCATGCCATGTCATTTCTCGACTTGTTTTCTCTAGTGCTGGTACTATCCTATTACTCCTACGCTTTATTGTATGCGCCCCTCCACCCTTTCTCCCTGTCTACCACTTTTTACTGCTGCTACCACAACCCCGCCGATCCCCTCCTCCAACCATTTGAGCCCGTGTATCCACGTTGGCTGTTCGTTGGCTACATATCTGTACATGCAAGTGTTGCTCTTATGCGTGCCTTTGACACCAACGCTACGGTAGAAAAACTCAGTTCTTTATATCTAGGTCCTTTCCTATTTTTTTTGACCAGCTTTACCACTGGCGCCATTTTCTCCCCGTGGTAAAATAGAATCTTAATCTAACCGGGATATCATCCTCGTGCTCACTTCCATGAGTAGTATGGCTACCCATTTGTGCTATATGGTCCGACTGTAATTGTCTTGCACTGAAATAAATAGTGCATTCAGAAGAGGCATCCTCTACCGTATTTCCTTAGCTCACTTACTTGCTTTTAATCAAAGCCATGTCGCTGGAACTAGTCCATCACATCCTTTTAGGCGGCTATATTCAAGAAGTCACATACACTACCCACTAAATCAAACGCATGGGCTTGTAAATTAAAGCATGTAACCTTCTGCTAACAATCATTGATTTTTTCTTCAACAGGCTATACTGCAGGAGTTTTATGTGGATATTGTAAAAAAAGGTGGAAGTAAGTGTTATCATAACCACATCGTGCATATATCAATCCAGGTTTATAATATTAACAATATACCTCAGGCTACTCTTATTATGCCAAGACAAGCTCCATGACCCCTGAGTTCTATCAGGGCATCACGGATAGATCCTGGAGAAGATCTGGTTCTTTGCTATATCGTCCTGACCCTCTCAACTCATGCTGTCCACACTACACAGTCCGCCTAAATTCTGCCGAGTTTAAGCCAAACCGCAACCAACGAAAGGTGATCAACACCTTCAACAAATACATTCTTGGGCAGGATTACATCAAGGCAGCAGCTCGTCTTTACCCTCTGTCTAGACAAGAAGCTCGTTACCGGGACACACACTTCGATTTTCCAAGTCGCCTGCACGAAGCCGAATACCAGAATGTCAAGAAAGGGCCTGAACCCGCTCATAATCTAACTATCACGCTAGAAGCAGATTCCTACTCCAACGAGAAGTTTCAGTTGTACAAGGAATATCAACGCACTATCCACCAAGATAACAAGAGCTCCCCATCTGAATTCAAGCGTTTCCTGTGCCAATCGCCGCTTTTACGGGGAAAGTTTGAAGCTGAAGATGGTACGGAGCGCGATATCGGGACATTTCATCATTGCTATCGTATAGATGGAAAGCTGGTAGCTATTGGAGTGCTCGATCTACTGCCAACGTGTGTAGGCTCAGTTTACTTCATATATGACCAGTCCATGCTACCTTTTGCGCCTGGCAAGATCAGCGCTATGATGGAAATTGCTCTAGCCCGTGAGCGTGGCTACCAAATGTGGTATCCTGGCTTTTACATACACTCGTGTCCGAAGATGAAGTACAAACTAGATTTCAAGCCGCAGAGCATTCTCGACCCGGAGACGTTTTCGTTTCTTCCCGTAGATGAAGCGATTCTCCATATCCTCAGTTGGCCATACGCAAACCTCACGCAAGCTCGCAAAGAGTGGGATCTAAAAAAACCAAGTGTAGACTCTGGAGAAGTTGATGATAACAACACGACTCCTCCATATTTTCAAAGAAATAGTGGGTGTATCGTATCTCTATTTAATTCTGGAATGCCCGGTATCATATCGCAACAGCAGCTGAAGACTATGGACCTTAGCAAGATTTACGTATGCATTCATCCTAGCAAAGATGTCATGTACACGGGAGATTTATTCACTTGGGATGAGGAGAGTATCGATCTCTCGTTTGACAAAATATTGAAGTCTCGAATAACGGATCTAGTCTCGGTATTGGGTCCAGATCTATACCAACGGGTGTGCATTGAAATCCAATGTCCTTTGATTTCTTTTTTAAAAAAAAAAAGAGACGAATAGTTGTCTAGGTTAAAAACATGATAATACAAATTTGAGACCTCAATACATAGTCTGTGAAGTTGGTGAACTTATATTAGGGTTGTGAATAACCCACGACATGATAACGGTTAATTTATGGGTATATAGTTATATAAAGCGACTTGAACTTTTCTAGCATCACGACTTATTTGCATGAACAAATTTATCTTGATTTCATTTAAAAAGCCAACCTTTCTCCAACCATCTTTCAGATAATTTAATCAACGCCTCACTGTCTCTTTCTTTCAACTTTTAAATCGTCTTCTATACACTGTTTAATAATCATGAAAGTCCTTGAAGCGCAGTCTGCAGTGTTGAGTAACTATGAGGTGTGGAAGCACCTATCCGAGAAGAAGCGCCGTGGACCACCGAATCTAGAGACTGTTGTCAGAGAGGTGAGTCTATATAAGATTTTTGAGTTTGGTATATCAGTAGGATAGCAGATGATGTGGATCTTGATATACGATTTATATATGCAACCGGCCCCCCTTCCTATTTTTATACATATCATTTTCCTCTAGACGAATGATGAAAGCTAACGTTGAACCAAATCTTCCGCTTTCCTTTTTCTCTGATGATAGCTCATGACATATCTGGACACACACCCAAATCCACTGCAAAGTCCCGTGACATATACGGGAGAAACTATCCGGAAGCTACTCGAGGGACTTCGTCCTTATGACCTAACCAAGGCTGAGATGGTGATGATTATCAACGTCAAGCCCGCGTCGCCGCCGCTGCTTAGCGCGGTCATTGAGGATATGGAGAACCGCTTGACGGAGGAACAAGGCGTTGCTATCTTGAAGGTCATTCAGGCTGTTATGGGAGAGACTAAGGAGGCACCAAAGTTGGCATAGGAGGGGAAAGATTTGGTGGGATAGAAAAATAAAAAAAACATAGGATTTCACAGGACTATGAGGGGGAGAATATAAATATAACAGCTGATTAATATCAAAAAAGAGAGATAAAACACGTTCATTCATTTCGTGATATCTCGGATATTCTACCAGCAAGTGTAAAATTGATGAATGCTAGCATTAAAAGTGGAGATTTTAGCTCATACGGCAAGAAAAAGAAATAAAGTCCATACAGTTTTAGAGTCAAATTGTTTGTGTTACCATAAAAATCTGAAGGTCTCCTCTCCCCCCGAAAAAGAACCTCCACGCTTTAGGTAAAGAGATATAAGAAAGACGGTATCTCAGAGGCCTTTTGATTTTTTTAATTAATATCTTTTGTTTGAATAAGAAAAATATACAAAAAATCACGCCAATACTTTAATGTCTGTCATCTTCAGACGTATCTCGTCAGCAGCGACTTCATATCTGCCACAAATCCACCAGAAACAACTCACCAAGAAAGAATTCTTATCATCATCACTCAAGTTTCCTGCGCCGGCAACGACCGCGCTTTTCATTCTGTCATCCTCAAATCTTAAACGAAGCAGAAGCTTCTCTTCTTGTGCCACTATGGACGCCAAGGCTGCTTCTGCTTCCTCTTTCGCGTCCAACGACTCACCATATGCGAAATGGACGCGCGAGAGTCTCTTAGCCCATATCAAATCACTAGAATCTGAGTTATCCAAAAACCAACTTCCGTTGCCGCCATTGCCCAGTTTAGCACAGCCAGGTGGGCCTCCAAAGACTAAGAAGAATAAAACAACAGACGCCGCTGCTGCTGCTGCTACTTCGGCTTCGACTTCTGAGGCGCAGCCGGTGGCTAAGAAACCCAAGTTGGTCAAAGATATCGACCCAAGCAAGTATAGCACGCGGTACATTGCGCTCAAGTTTGCGTATCAGGGCAAGCGCTACGGTGGCTTCGAATACCAAGAGTCGCAGGAACTACCAACCATTGAAGACGAGCTATGGAAAGTGCTGGTCCGTACACGGCTCATCTACCCCAAGGACGTCAATGTTGTCGATTTCACATGCTGTGAATATAGCAAATGCGGACGTACCGATCGTGGTGTCAGTGCCTTTGGCCAAGTCATCACTCTGCGAGTTCGGAGTTCTCGGCCTCTCCCCAAGCAGTTACCGCCAAAGGACGATGCTGAAGGCGAAACCGAGGCCATGGACGTTGACAGCAAACCCACCAAAGAATGGGATCCCATCAACGACGAAATCCGCTACTGCTCTGTACTGAACCGGGTCTTGCCGTCCGACATCCGTATGCTGGCCTGGTACCCCGATCCGCCAGCAGACTTCATTGCACGCTTCTCATGCCGTGAACGCCAGTACCGCTACTTCTTCACACAGCCAGCCTACGCGCCGATCCCGGGGCCGCTGCAAAACAGCCAGTCGAGTAATGGTTGGCTCGATATCGATCGTATGCGCGACGCAGCCAAGCGTTTCGAGGGTCTGCATGATTTCCGTAATTTCAGCAAAGCCGATCCGAGCAAGTTGCGTACTAACTTTGAGAGACGCATGTTCGAGGTCGATGTGGTTGAGGTGCCAGAGGCAAGCGCCGACGTGGCGTTTCTGGGTAGTGAAGTACTGCGCCCTGTTCTAGGTCCTCTGGCAGCTTCCTCTTCTTCTTCTGCTAGTAACCTTGATGTTCATCCACGTGGTGGTACCAAGATGTACTACTTCAGCGTAAAAGGTAGTGCATTCCTGTGGCATCAAATCCGATGCATGGTGTATGTGCTCTTCCTTGTCGGCCAGGGCCTCGAGGATCCGTCTATCATCACAGAGCTGCTAGACGTAGCCAAGAACCCAGCTCGTCCGGCCTACCCTATGGCTTCAGACGTACCTCTGGTCCTATGGGACTGCATCTTCCCAGCCGAAGGCGACGAGACGCGCACCGACGCTGTACCATGGGTCTGTGCCGACACCGACGATTCAGCTACTGCGCTGGCCTTTTCACGCAATGGCAATCTAGAGGCACTCTGGAGTGAGTGGCGCGGTAAGAAGATGGATGAGGTACTGGCATCGCAGCTACTATTGCTTGTGGCAGGCCAGGGCCGTACGCCGGAAATTCTGTCTAGTACGTCAAAGGCTGCTGAGACATTGGGTAATGCTGGTAAGCCGTTTCCACCGCGCATCTTTGATGGTGGCAACTCGGGCTTCTTCGGTCCCAAGACATATATTCCGCTGGCTAAGTTAAAGCGTGGTATGCCGGTTGACGAGGCCAATGACGCATATGCACGCAAGAATGGTTTCGCGGACGCCAAGGAAATGCGTCTTAAGAAGGGCTACAGAGAGTCAGCAGAATAATAAGTAGACTAGACTATGTATCAAAAATAAATAAATAATATAAATATATATGTATAGAATAGATGGCAAGAACAATAAACAAACTCTAGATAGGATTCTATCATGTATCCCGTGTCTTCCAGCCGTCAGCTGGCCCTTCATATAGACACTCCTTGACTCCTCTCCACACCGTCGTAACCACGTCTTTTCCAGGGAGTAGCTTTGGGAATACTACTACCACGTCTTCCTCGCCCTCCACGACAATCAGTAGATAATGGCGCACCTCGAAGCCCCTAAACGCTTCGTTAACAAGCACGTCCTGAATCTTCTCCGTAGGGATGAAGCGCGTCGATGCCGGCGCACCTAATAAAGACCCAGCAGCAGCACTGCTTGTCTGGATACCGAGGCCGCGTAGAACGAGCAGCGACTCGGTAGCGTGTACACGCAGTAGGGCAAAGTAGAGCGCTGTTGCGCATTGTATCACCACAGCGGCTAGCGGTGCCCGCGAGACGGCTTCGCGCATGTCAGCACCGAAGGGAAGGGCTAGAAACAGGCTGGCGAGCCATGGCGCGTGGATGCCGAAAATGGGCACATCACCGCAGTGCGGCAGAGGCGGCGGCGACATAGTCGGTACCGACTCAGGCGCTGCTTCTGATACCGAAGCTAAGCCAGCGCCAGCTGACTCTACAGCACCCAATATATCCTCCGTGAACGTGACGACGGAGGCATTCCACACTGAAACATCAGTTGCGAGTGCCCCGTCAGCGGAGGATGTCGCTAAGACCGCTGGAGCTATCGAGGTGACCGAAGCAACCGCTGTCCCTCCAAACGCAGTCGACGGGAACAGGCCCGTGGTGCACGCCGGCTGATTCCATTTCGCCCAGAGAATCACCGCTACGCTGATAACTACGATGCTACGCGCGAGGGCTAAGGCGACGGCGCGGATTCGCACGGCTAGAGAGGACGGCGGCCGGTTAGATACGGTGTATTCGACCGTGGTGTGCGATGGACTGCGGAAGGTGAGGTACGGCGTGGTCGTAAACATTGTGACGAGGCGGAGCCGAAAAATATTAAGAGAGGATCGATTAGTGAGCTCTATGGCTTAGTTGGTGGATCAAATGTCATGGCGATTGACATGTGAACTTTGCGTTGTGCATTGTTTTGCTGGCATGGAACTGAGCTTTGCTTGAGCTAAGCTGGACTAGAGCTGGTGCTGCCTAGGGTTTGCAGCTCCACATAACCGACCGCATTTTATCATTAGCTACGTGTTATAACATCATTTAACCACACAATCTTCCGGCTGTAATGGTCATATTGGATGAAGGCTTATCACAACTTGCCTAATCTGGTGCTCACCAAATCCGTAAGCTCCCTCCCGTTTGACGCCCAGCCCGAATGCCGCGGTAGCTGCAACACTCGCTTGGGAAACCAGCGAACTGCTGTTCGGCTCTAAGCATTTGGGAATCACACTTCAGGAAGGATTCACTTCGCAGAGAAATTCTCACCGTCGCGTGGCGGGCTGGAATACGATCGCGGGGGGGCTTGGTGGCCTAGGTTAGGATGGACAGGTCAACTCTATTTTTTGTAACATATATATATATATTTTTCAGTGGCGACCTTGGTTCGATTCTATGATATATCACACGTTTTTTCTTAAAAAAAATCACAAGATAAAGCAAGTACGTTCATTCTCCTGCGAGATCGATATCATTATTGTAAAAATAAAACATGTAACTACCAAAAAATACACAGATAAACAAAAGGTTCCCTTAAACTCCCGCCAATCACCCGATTGACATGTCCTTATTGCGTTGACCGCCGAGTTACTAAAGGAAATATAAAAAACAATAGAAAAAGAAAGAAAGAAACCGAAACCCGTGCTGTTCTTCCTGTACAAAGGAATAAAAAACCCCCATTAAAAAGACAAATATCACCTACAGCCCCTTCTTATCTCTAAATCAAATCATTCTGGTTAAGTCCCGTTGGCAACTTGTCCAAGTCCATGGGAAGCCCTCCTCCGCCGACGAGAGGCTGTGGTGTCGTCCGTTGATGGTGGAACTGCGCTGGAATAGGCACGCTTTCATACGGCGCGACCACTACCGTCTGTCCCTGACCATCCTGGGGCGACATTGGAGCACCGCGGGGATTATCCTTCCGCGTACGACTAGCCGACCGAAGGCGTTCCGTGGCCTTGGAGAAGCGGCCTGCAATGCTATTGTCTGTTGCGCTCCGTCCGCGGTTATGGCCCTTGTTTGGAGGGGCGGGCGGTGGAATCACGGGGACCATAAAGTCGCTGGGAGGCACCACAGTTGGTGCCTCGGCTACTGCCTTTGGTCCTGCTTGGACTTCGATGGCTTGGTGCTGTCCTTCGTCGTCGTTGTTGGGCACTATCTCGATCATGCCGGAGGCCAGGGCGCTGTTACCGGGAGCCATTGGCAGTCCCATAGGCGGTGGAGGGGGTGGTGGAGGAGGTCCACTGGCGCTTGGGCTGGGTCTTTGGTTGTCGGTAGTCAAGCCTCGGTTAGGTCCGGCCAAGTGTTGAAGCTGCGGAAGGCGTGTCGCTGGTGATCTAGCGCGGTCTCGGAACTCACGCTCTCGTCCTTGGCGTTCATTGAAAGAATCCTGGCGGGCTTCGGAATGTTAGTCGACGGAGGGGTTTCCATAGGGTTCAAAGGGACTCTCAATGCGGGAAGTCAATCACTACATTCGGAGCAGTAATGCGGGGGGGGACTCACGTCGTGTGTTTTGTCGACTGTTAGAACGCCCATGGGGCTCGTCCGGGATAGGCGCCGATTGGCAGCGGGAAATCGCCTTGCTAGGCGGCTGATATACCGTAGAGGGTAGCAGTGTCAAGCCACTGTTCTGAGACGAGGATGGCGCGGCAGCTGCTGTTGCTGGTCCGGGGGCTACCTCGATATCCTTGGATAGGTTGAGCGCAGAAGGCAATGACGAGTCTTCGTGCGAGAACGACGTCGGCTGTAGGAACTGGGGCACCGGTGGCATCGCCGGCTGTTTGCTCTTAACATCGAACGAATCATGGACGATACGCATAGCCTTGGGAGTCGCAGGCAGTCCGATTCCATATTGCTGCCGGGCCCGACTCGAGATCTGGGGCTCTGCCGTAGCAGAGCGTGAAATCTCCAGCGGGTTCATCATCATCAGTCCACTGTTAGCCGTGGCTGGGCGAGAGATAGGCTCTGCTGGAGGCAGATCATTGGGATGCGGGATAGACGCAGTTGCCAATGTGTTCTGCACCAACTCTTTGCGCCGCTCTTCAAGCTCTCGTGCCGCGATGTCCTTCTTGCGCTGTCTATCTTCCTTGATGCGCCGTAGGTCGCCTGCCCGCTCATGCGAATCGGGCCGCGACGACGAAGCAACACGCCGGTTGATATCCGTGCTCCCCATGCGTTGTTGCTCAACTTCGGACTGCTTCTGCGGATCGGGAGTCTTGCGGCTTGCGCCACGGCTTGCACTACGTGCCTGACGGAAGCTAGCCTGATCAGCCAACGCTAGCTGATAATCTTGCTCATCTTCTGATGTGTTGATCATCGATATCATCGGGGCCGGAGATGTCGGTGACTTGAGTTCACGGCGCATCGAGCTAGCCTGAGCAATGATCTGCACAGTATTGATAGTAAGGGGCAGGCCACGCTCAGACATTGCCCGGGTCCGACTACGACTACGGCCGTTACGGCTCGAGGTACGCGAAGAGTTATTGACCTTACGACTGGCTGCAATAGCCGCGGCATCTCCAGCCGCGGCAGTAGCATCGAGGGAGGCAGCGGCCTTGGCCTTCAGACTGACGAGGTCTTCGGGAGACATGGGCACTGGAGAGGTCGGCGAGCGCTTAGCCGGGTAGATCCTGATGGCCGAACGACCACGGTCCAAGGAAGCATCCTGGTATGCCTTGCGATCACGGCTAGTTCCCCGAGCTCGATCGCGGCTCGACTGTCTCTGTGCCACTCGACGACTGTTGTTGTGGTCATTGGCAGCGTATAGACTATTGATGGGATCGTCGATACTAGGCCGCATCATATGGCGTGTGCTACGAGACGTCGATCCAGAAGTCACCGAACTAACTGAACCAGGACCGCGGCGACGAGGCCAATGGTAGCGCGCAGATTGTACCGCAGGCTGTTCGTCGCTCACCTCGATCACCTTGGACGTATCGATGTTGAGGTTAGGCCTGTTCATACGCTCACGGGATTCGTTGCGAGACAAGTTGCGTCTGTGTAGACTCTCCATCTTTTGGTTCACGCTGATGCTAGGCGATGGGAGCGATTGCTCGTGGGTTAGTCGCCGGTAGTTGTCACGCATCATCATTGGGCTAGCCGTAGCAGCACGAGGAAGAGAAGCTGCGCTGCTAGCCAATGCGTTTTGGTAGTCAGTATCCGGAGGCGCTTGAGTACGGGTGTTCTGACGGTTGATAGGCTCGAGTCTTCGGGCTTCCGCGGGAAGCTCGCCGATAGAGGGCAGACGCTTGCGTGAGTAGGCGGTATTGTTGGATGTGACAGACCGAGACGATGTTGGCGTGTTGAAGGCACTGCGGTTAGAAGGACGTAGAATGGCAGTCGTGGGGTTTTGATCGAGGTCATAGCCCATCGGACCAACATTGATGTCGTTTGGGACTGGAGTCTTGCTGTTATCACCATCCTCGGAGAAGAACTTCTTCTTCTCTCCCGGATCGCCAAACGCGGTGATCAGCTTCAAGGCAGACGTCTTGGTAATGTTACGATGAGGGCCCTTGAGGTCTGGCGGGGAGAGCGGCGGACTGAACATGTCTGGCGCAAGTGGCTGGAAGCTCAACTTGGCCGCAGATGGAGATGCCCATGTCTCGGTAGATTCTCGGCCAGTGCATGCGAAGCAGCGGATAGCAAGTTGTTGTTGGCCATGTTGGACAGCCCATTCTCCCCATTTCTTCGCAATAGCGCTTTGGCGCTCCCAAACCGCCGGCTGGTAAAGACAGGCTAGAAGCAATGCCTCCATATAGTGCTTGTGGGAGTGGTACACCTCGATGGCATCGATATAGTCGCCCATACCCAACATGATGGTGATGGCAGCGTGAAGCTCGTTTTGCTCGAGAAGCTTGGTGATGTATGCCCGGCCTAGCTTGCGCTGTGATGCCTGTCTGCCGATTCCGCCAAGGGCAAGCAGCATCCAGTCTGAAGAGGACATCAGATCGGTGCTATCCATGATGTCATTCTCGTCGATTTCCTCGCCAAGCCACTTTGACAGCATGATTCTGGCAGAAGAGCCTCGAGGGTGACGCTGCATTTCGTCCATGATCAGCTCGTCGACCTCGCCGTTCCAGCCAAAGATCAGGCTCAGCATCTGTTGTCGAAGGTCATTGTTGGTAAGCGGTGTGCCGTCGTTTGCTGGGGGATGCTTGTACGGAACATCTGCAAGGCGAGAACGGGTATATTTGAAGATGTCAAGGGCTTTGCTCGTTGAATCCGTCTCGTTCCGGCTCCGAGAACTATAAGGAGTGCCTGTGCCTCGTGGACGAGATCTGGTAGTACCGGTATGGAGGGAGCTTTGAGACTGAAAGTCATAGGCTCTTGAGTTGGAAACATACGTGCCTTGCTGTGGCGTGGTTCGTGAGTCGTGGCCACTGCGAAGTTGAGAGCGAGATCCGGTGGAAATGTATGTATGTTCGGACATGACGCCTCTCGATCGATTGGAGCCTCTCTGCAGACTAGCCGTCTTGGACTCGATCTCAGTAGGCGGCTGTCCGTAACTTGATCCAAAGCCTGTTCCGGTTGATTCATAGTCGCAGTACACACGTTCAATAGACGCATTTCGACTTGCATAACCGTCAGGGTCTTCGTCGCTTTCAGTGACATCGCTAGGGTTGAATGGAATATCGGACTCGGAAGTAGAGGCCAGTGCATTTTCTACTTCTTCGATCGATACTGGCGGTGATGGAGGCATCACGTGGGCAGCAGGATGTTGCACATTGGCTACCAATACAGAGGGGGCATTCAAATCGAACTGTTGGACCGTGTTGTTGGCGCCAAGAGTGTAAAGACAGGCCCCAGCACCGTAGATGGCAATACCGCGGACTTGGCCAATGGTAGGGATTGGATCTTTGGTGACATGTTTCGTTCTAACATCCCAAGACAACGTTTCACTATAATAGGGATGTCAGCCAGAGTTATGGTTGGTGGTACATGGTAAGAACTCTAAGGAAAGAAATAAGAACAGACACACGCTTACCTTTCTGAGTACTGGATGATACGGCCGTTCTTAGACCACGCCATCCAGTTAGGGCCGTCGATTAGACGCTCGCTCTTCGACAAGGCACGAGCAGTAGTTGGCCGGGCATTGGAGTCTTTAGGCACACTCCATACTCGCAAATCACCGTTCCGGCTTTGAGCAGCCAGCATCATGGTCTTTTGTTGCGCTGATGACGAGTGCCATTGTAGCGTGACTGGCTGAGAAGGCGAGCTGTTCATGCGAATGGGATGGAGGGTGTGGAGAGTATGAAGCACCAGATCATCACCGATACTGGCAACCAAAAGGGTGCCATTTTGATAGCTTTATTGGGTGTTAGTCACAATCGAACACGAATGTCAAAGAGAAACAAGCTGGAAAAAAGAGAAGACATACCCGATTGCAAAAGTTGTGTTGTCGTTAGCAACAGCTAATGCTGTAATTGGTATCTGAGAGAGCGTCATGGTCGACTTGTGTTCTTGCGAGCCAGGTTCAAACTGGATAATATAGCCCTGTGTGTTACCTATATTATGTGTTAGAAGACTGGCTATCAGGCATCTAGAAGAGTATCAGAGCTTACCAAAAGCAACATTTCCATTCCTCATCCAAGTCGCGGTTGTTAAGTGGTCATAGCAAGCAAACCGGGTGGTTTCTTCGCCGGTTTCCAGATCCCATACTTTAGCAGTCTGGCCCGAGTCGTAACTGAATACTAAGCGTCCAGGGTCGCTATGGCTGACATTGTTGACGACCAGAAGCTGGATTTCTTCGTTGTGTCCTTCGAATCGGCGCTCGATAGCCAAAGACTGGTGGCGACAACATATGATGGCCGAGCCTTGAGCATACAGAAACATGGACGATGTGGCAGCACATGGTGCAAAATCTCTCATAATGGTCGGCGGCGATGCGGGCTTGTCGAAGTCTCGCAGATCATCTGTGCGGCCGCGTGACTTTTGGGAATTGCGGGATGGAACCCTTTGGCGTAAGGGCTTTGACATGATGGCAGGCTTTTCTGGGTGGTTGTCAAGATTCTGTCGTTGGAGTATTGCCAGGTAGAGGACAGCCTAGGAGGAGAAAATGGCGCTTGTTTCTCGTCTCGTAGCGGTGATATAAGAACTCGGTGCTGTACTACACACACAGGTCGTTCTCCTTCGTTTTTGCGTGTCTGTGAATATGGGCACTGGGTATATCGCAGCAGTCGATGGTCGCCTTCAGATCATTACCGGCGTACGCCAGCAATGCGGGTATCCTTAGACAGCCAGCGCGGCGTAACGGGTATCACGGGAACAGAACTGCTGTTGTCTTTCTTGTATGACGCGGCAATAGGACAAGTAGGAGATGAAAGACAGAGTAGCCTATGGATAGTGAAGTCGTGGCTCGTTTCCTTTTCCTTCTCTCGCTCGTGCTTTGCTCTTATTCGAAGAGTCGGCTTGGGAATATCCAAACTTGAAGTTTCTTTTCGCTTTGTGCGAGGCAACACAGAGCAAAAAAACAAAGTAGTGTGTAGGCAGAAATAAAAAAAGGGTGAAGAGAAGGTCAAGAACGGAACAAGAGCAAGTCAAGTGAGCGAATGAGGACAGTGGTCGAGAAAAACGGACGAGGGAGGTGTGGTAAGAAAGAGATGTGGTGTAAGCGATACGTCGGCGAACCGTATAGTAGTAGAGTAGTATAGAATGGTAGGGCCGAGCCAGTTCAAGTTTGCCGGTCGTATTAGTAGCGAACAGGCTTGGATCTGGAATCGAGCGCGGTTAAAGGTAGAAAGAAAGATGAGAAGGTCACTGTGAATAGAGCGAGGCGTGTTAGTTGCAGAAATAAATATCAAGAAAAGAACCCGAAAACTGATTTTGATAAAGCATGCTCGAGCCTAAAGCAGGAAGCGCCAGAAACTCGAAGAAAAAGAAAAAGAAAGAAGAAATAGTGGGCAATGAATACACGCACGTCGTCTTTCTTAGCGCTCTGTTTGCTGCAAGGTGAGGAAGGGCGAAGACTCCATGGCGCTTGTTCCCTGAATGTGTGATTCGTTACAGCATTATAGCGTACTTTAAGAGGGCTACATATATCCCATGGGGATTATCAGGACAGGAGGAATAGACTCGGCAGAGAGAGCATCTGAGTAGAATGTGATGAAGGAGATATCAAGACATATGTGTATGAGTAGACACTATAGCAACAAGCCTAGCACTGGCAGGCAAGAATAATCGGCTATTCAGTCTTCAACAACAAAAGACAAAGGTCTCACTTACATAGTAAGGCATTTATAAAGGGCAATGAATATCTGGTTGCGCAAGATTGAGATGTGAGGAAGAGAAAGAATCAAAGAATGAAACAAGCGATCAAGGCAGCTCCCAAGTATTCAGGTGCAGGATAGAAGTAGTGATAGCACTAGATGTAGTAGCAACAGCGGTGGGACCTAGAACGATCAAGTTCGTTCATTATGTGTAGCTCCAGGCCACATCAGAGCAGCCGAAGAACAGCTCTATAGCTCTTAAAGTCTATCAGCCTATATGCAAAAAAAAAAAAAAAAGGGCAGCACAGCAGTATAGCCTAGATGAAGAAGAAGCCCAGGAGACATCCAAAACGACACAATAGGCCCCAATTGCCACCAACAGTATATTGGTTGCATTTGCCATCCGTAACGGGAAATGGAGGGCCAGGGATATCCCAGTCGTTGGGCGAGCGCTGGGCGCTTAATTGAACTTCAAAGTTGCATGACGAGGATTGGATTTGCGGACGAACAAGAAGCTCGGATCTTTGGTTTATTTGTTCGTCTTTTATTTATTCTGCATTTTCTGTTATTCTTTGATATGTATGTATGTTCGAGGCCGGGCTCTAGGAAGAGGCTGTTGGCTCTATAGTAATAATAGGCACAACACATTGTATAGTCATAATAGTAGGTAGGGATTCGAGATCCGCATGAAGACGATGAAATAGTACGGCGTCTAGCTATGATTTGAGAAAAGCAAAGCATCTGATATAGAGACGGTGAATGTCAAAGTAAAAAGACTTCAATTTAGAGAAAGAAAGACTAGAACTCGTGATTATATCTGCATACTTACGTAGCCAGAACTAAGCCTTGCTGTTCTTCTAATTTCTCGGCACCTGTTTGATCAAGCAAAATAAGAGGTTCAAAGATCGTCCATGCAAGGCGAGATGAGCTATCTGTAGTCTCCTTCACGGCTACATATGTACATACACACAGAATCCAACCACATCTCTTAATAACACACTACGGACTATAGAAACAAGGCCTCGACAACCGGTCGCAGGGACTTGATGCAGCCCATGCTAAATCTTGGGATTGATACACAATGCTAGACCAAGCACTAGCACTAGCACTAGCACTAATATAGCACTGGTTAGTGCCAGTCGTACCATCACATCATATCACACATATCACATCACAAGGCGAGACACCCAGCAAACGACAACGCCTAGATAACAATTAAATGCCACCAGAGCTGTTCTATCTACTCGGCGCCCTACTACTATAGATATGGGGAAATTAATCCTCCAGTCCCCTCTCCTCCTCCTCTTCCGCGTCTCAAGCTCAGCTCAAGGTTTTTCCCATTTGTCTCCAGAAAAATATCGCCAAATCCTCGAGTCTTTCGCTTGACATGGGAGACCCATTGGTTTTATTCTGTTTTGTGTCAACAAAATCTATCACATTTCTCGTCTCCCCGGCTTTGAAACCTAAACGACTTCGTGATGGTCCAACCAAGATCGGTTCTACTGCTGCCATAGGCTCGTTTCCAGGCCTGCATGAAGCTTTTTGTTGCTTTCGTTCCGCTGGAAAAGCTAGCCTTGATCCTCGACTGTGACTGTGAAGTTACAAAAGAGTATTCAAATAGTTGTAAGCTAGTTTTGATGTGCTGTCAGTTTAACTGTCTGTGCAAAAAAAAAAAAAAAAAAAAAACAATATCTTCCCCGTATTTCCTCAATACGATGCTATTTTGAGCTGAGCAGATAAAGAAACCAAAATCTACAACTACTACAACTAGTTACTGCAACTACTACAAGTCATCTTACTGACTAACCAATAAGCGCCCATTATTCCTTGCCAGCAACCCAATCTAGTTAATCGCCAGAAACTAACAGCAGAAGAATGCCGAGTCCAACGAGGAGGGCCCACCTTCCCCCTTGCAAGATATTCCAGCCAAGCAGAGCCGTCAACGAAGCGCCGAACTGCTAAGTTTTGTGGGTCCAGCTTAACTCTGATTGGTCAGGAGTGGGTGACAAGATCCATGCTAGGATGTTTGTCCAGCCAATCATCATTGCGTATGTTTTACTGCGTTATACAACTATCAGAGTTGTATCTGTAATGTAATGTAGATGCGAAGATGAATCAAGTAGCAGATGAAGAAGATGGCGAAATCTTGATAATCACGTGCTAAAGTCAAAGTCAAAGTTAAAGAGAATGGCAAAAGGGTCAAGGCTAAGTAAAATCCAGGCTTTCACCCAACCTTTTGCGCTTGACAGCAAATGTAGGGTTACTCGTGGATACTACTTTGCACTGTGCTATAGCCAATCAGAAAACACAAAAGATCCTCGAGACCCACAAAAACATCGAGTGAACTCCCAAGCTGTGTTTCCCATACAAACTCTGCGGCGCTACGCAAGTAAAAAGATATAAAAGACCTAAGAGAAAGTTTTCCCCTAGGCACAAAGAAGGGGCACCTGTCAAATTCCTACCAACAGCTTCTTGATCTTCTCTTGTCGTTCTTATTCTTTCTGGGTCTTAGTTTATAAATCTCTGTCCAACGTCATCTCAAGCTGTACCAACTAAACAGGCACTTTCTAGTGTCCAGTCCAGACTAGTGTGTATACAGATACAACTATATCTGACAACTATTTATATCATACATGCTGTGCCTTTGGAAAGGATTGCCTACACGGGATGATCATCTGCAATGTTCAGTAAGCAACGAAAAAGTCCACCACGCAGCAATTAGGAATCAAACCTATCTGTAATCAGCATATATATACATACATGTACATATATTCAATATAATGAGAAATTATCAGTTGCTTAGTAGAAGACAAGTAAAACAGGCAAGCCGAACTCAAAGAGACTTTAACCCTATTCATCTCGTGACATCTATTTTTACCTAAATATAAAAAAGATACCTTCATATACAGATATTCCACATTAAAAGGAAAAAAACCCGCCCAGACCCGCTTTCATATATAAAGGCTTGTGACACCGCAATTCTCAGGAATAAGCCTTCATAGCTCAGTTGGCAGAGCGCGACACTAGTACGAAACGGCAATGTCGAGGTCAGCGGTTCAAATCCGCTTGAAGGCATTTCTTTTTGGGATATCTCGCTCCAGACCGAAATATCTTCTTTTTTCTCGTTATCTTTGGAGGTGTTATCACAGAATTAGTATTCCATCAAGTTTTTTTTTTAAAGAAGAATACAATGAATTTTGTGACCAAATCATATTACAAAGCATTGTCTTTATCCTTTCAAGCTAGGGTTGTCACCACCCCAAACCCTGGTGTTACAAAGCACTTCCAATGTCACATCCACCAAACCTCGGGCAAAACGAAGCTAACAACACTAAATTAGGCATAAGCCCAATAAGACGGCTTTGTGCTAGTATACTTGTGCTTCATGAGGGGAAGCAGAAGCTCGGAAATGAGTTGCTGATGTGATTGGCACGGCTGGATACGATTACGAGGCGAGTGAGGAGAGGGAATTGTGTCTGGTATCATGATATTATATGAGTGACCATTAATAGGGCAGGAATATATAATGATACCATTCAGTATATATTCTTGAAAAGCAGAATAAATATCAAGATGTTTCAAGTATAGCTTAAGTGACTAAGTATGACTGAAATGGTCTATGGACTTGTGTCTGCTTCCAGGTTGTGATGGGCATTGGGGATACAACTGGATGATCAAAAAAGCAGCTATGCTTCGGTCATTCATGTAAAGCGTAACAAGCAGGAATAACACCTGTCTACAAGCAAAATACATCGAAAGCACCACTCCTATCCGGCTTGGTCCCATATCCGACTATCCGCAGACATACATTGACTTGTCCATATACTTGATATGTATAAATATATAAGGCTCTTGTCCGACTCTTAATGCATGAAATAGTAACATGCTGTGTACTGTGAAGCAAATATAATGCCACAAACACAGAGATACAAACAAATGTTAGTGCATATTCTGATATTCACAGCCAGGTATATTCACAATGTACCGACAATGTCTTCACTAGCCTTATACAGTGCAAACTGCTTCCAGATGCTTGCTACACTAACGAGCCGGTATTCCTGCGTGAAATCAAGTTTATTTTACGAGGTTATGTGTGTGATACAGATAACACCACAATAGACAGACATACATAAACAGCATGCGGTACAAATGTAGTGTGACTGGAACTGCAAAAGACCGGCAGCTCTCCAAAAAAAAATAGCGACGACAGAAGCAAGATACGGTTGAATCTTGGTACCTGCACCCGAAGTATCGAAATTTATTTTTGCCCTATGAAAGATAGAGCGTGAATATCTCTGTATGTGTGGGGGTCAACTCCGGATCGGAATCGGCACGGGTCTTGGATCCGGACCGGCATGGCACTGGTTCCATACATAAACAGTAGTATTGTAAGACTCATATATTATAGTATACTGACATCATAGCAAGAAATTCATGGCTTGACAAATTCACAAGGAAGGCAACCAGACTATGTGTTTCCTCTAGAAAAATCTGCGGCCTCCATTTCCCACGTCATCGTTGGGCCGTAGTCCTGTCAAAAAAAAACACAATAAAAAAACGACATGCGATTTCGCCCTATAACTTCGACTCCCTCTCCAAAACACATGACCAACAGTTATTCTTTATATCATTCTTCACGTTTTCCTTCTTGGGGACAAACGAAAATAGGTTTCAAATACTGTTGGCTTTTTAGGCTGGAAGCCCTGTCATTGGTAAAAGATTTGTTGGCCAATGCCAGCTTCGTCATGCAGCTCGGCTAAAAAAAAGACGAAACGTTATAGTCATATATGTAAAATAAAATATTCATAATAAACTTCAAAGAGGGCGACGATCCCCCAGAGAATAACAAAACCAATTGTAGAGATCATGACATGTATCATTCCGGTAACCCCCAAACACAAAAAATATAGAAAAAAAAAAAGACCCCCGGCTTTCCGTGTAGTTTTAGCCACCCAGGCACAGAAAGTGACGATGGGTATGCCCCGCATACCTTTAGCAAATAACCAGACGATTCTACTCAAAGGAGCCTCGTTGCCTGGTTCCCTAACATGCATCGTGATCCAAGAAGAAGTGAAGGAAGACAAGCAATAGATATACGAATCACCAGCGGCCTTCTTCGGAGCTCCTGGAGGGCCTCTTTCCATCCATCTAATATCCAGTGGCTGATATCTCGTGATACCTGGGTTTCTTCTTTCCTTCTACTTTACTTTTTCTTTGGTCTTCCCTGCCTAGGCGAGAGGCTTTTGTCTTCGTCTTATCTTCGTGGCAACTCCAAGTCTAACCTAAAGCTTTTCTTGGAGTATGTAAATCCTAATATATATGAGGGTTTTGATCATATCAGCCAATCATCGGCCCAACGTGGCCATGCAGAATAGACGATTGCGACTGGCTCGCGTTTCGATTTTTGAAGCCGGAGCTATAAGCTAAAACTGGAGTTTAGGCCATTCGTTTATTTCCAAGTTGACAAGGTCTTGTCTTCTCGTGCTATATCTGCCCTCGCTGAGATGACATCATAACATGACTATTTGATAGGCTACTCGAGAAACTTATTGTTATAAGTTCTAAGTAGACAATAAATATAGTTGCTTCAGAATCTTCCTTGACTCGGGTGTTGCCTGACTAGGTATTATCACAGCCATCCATGAGAACGTACGCTTGATTGGATTATCTTCTACTACCCTTAGGATCCTGCCTATCTCTTTCTTGCTTCTTTTCTATCGACCAGAAACGCAGTTTCAGTTTAGGATGCTAAGACGTTAACTAGCTGCCTAAGCGGTCAAGCGAGTGTTCTTACTATAGAAACGTGGAAGCCTGCGTTACACGCCCTCCCTCTCTCTATCCCACCCAATATATTATCGTGAAGTATCATCCGGCCGTCTAGGTTAACACCCTTTTTTGGCTTTGTTATTTTCTTGGGACTATATAGGCTTTGTCGTTAAGGCATGCGGAACCAGGATATAGCTCTACAGAAGCGAATACTCTTCGGCTCGTTTTACAAATTGTTAGTTCCCAAGTATTCACTCTTGCCCTCGTACCATCACATCCTTCTCTCTCTCTCTTTTTTCTGTATACCTTCTTAGACAGAATTACTTTCTTTTTCTTCTTCTCATCCTCTTTCTCGTCTAAGAGGCGTCAAATTCGACCGGCTCGGCTCCGTTGATGTTTGTAATTAGGTAATTTCTAGAGATGGTTTGCGATTATCTTGGCACCCTACCCCTCTCATATATTATGTTCAACGTTTTTCTGTCTTCTGGCACTTGCATATTCAGGCTTCCTGTAAAATCAAATACCAAGTACCAGATACTGGAAGACGCGAGCTGATGTTTCTGCTTTTTTATTTCCCCTCTTTCACGCGAACAGTTGTCACTACGTCTTTGACGACACTTGTACCTACGTGATCTATCCCAATAACTGTCTCTTCTATAATCTTCTTGGGCTTATGAATTATGAAATGATATCGTATCCTGATTTATACCCTAATCTTTGCCTTGTTCTTGGTTTGCGGCCCAAGTACCCAAGTACACAGCCTGCTTTGCTAACAATCACCTCATCATATCAGCAAGTCGTATCCCTTCTTCTATCATATATCAATATCTACGTAATATACATATTACAATATAATTTACTCATCAAGCACAACTCTGTATTTACGTTCTCCAAATGTCGTCCGTCTATCTCACGACCGGCTTCATTTCCGCTCCATTCCTCGAGTTTTATACTAGTACTAGTACTAGTACTGTTTTTGACACACATCTCCTCACTCCACATATCGAACGTCGATGATCAAGACGTCGGGCTCGGCAGGAAGAGAGACACCAGCCGGAAAACAGCAAGCGTTTTCTTCCCTTCAATTCTCTTTTATCCCACAACTCCAAATCAATATAATTGCTACTCATCTAATATGCTCTCCCTTGTTCCGCAGCAGTTTCTCTACTATTACTATATCTCTCTCCCTCGACAATCGGCCTGTTCGACCCCATGTTCGACCCAATAACTCTCTCCCCCCGGTTCCCCGATATCCCTTCAAATAGGGAACACTGAGATTTTACTCTGTATACTCGATTTCTCCCATCGATTTTGGCGTTCCTGCCGGTCGATCTGGACTCAGATCATGCTCTATCCCTTGCTGCTTTCCTTTCCTAGGTCGTGCCGTACACAAGTCAATAGAGGACAAAGAGACCGAAGAAAGACGAGAATGGGAAGAACTAGTGACTAGTATGGTGGGTGTATATAATGTAGAAGTGAGCATTCCAATGTCAACAAACATTACAAACGTGAATGTAAACAGCCCCACAAACGATCGTTCTGCATTTCTTCCTCTAACTATGGGATCTTCAATCTTATTTTGTTGCTACTAATTAGTAATATGGCCTACTCTAACCCCGTTTCGCTCACTATTAAATTCCGTATCTCTATTTGGTGTTCTTTTGTCACCTATAGCTTACTTATATCAGCTTACAAACTACCGGAGATTGTCAAACAATAATTCCATCAGCCATTTTTTTCTATTCTAGTCTATCATATTCTAATAAGCAGAAAAGAGTAGATCGGTTAAAAATTAATGGAAAATCCCCTTTCGGCGTCTTGTTTTTCCTGCAGTAATCAACATCAGCATTCTGCCCAACTTCGTACCCGAAACATACAAGGCCTATTTCTATCAGCTATTATTAAACTGTGTGAAGAGATACAATCTCCTAGCCGATCATTCCGTAGTGAAGTCGATAGAGTTGTATTCCAAAGAAAACGCTCTTACCCTCACAGTTGTCTCCGGTACTCCGACGTACGGCCCCACTCACAGCTCCGGTAGTAGATACTACATCTAGCCAACCCTAACCCTCTCTGCATTATCTCCATCATGTAGGGTCCTCTTCTTGTCTTTTGTCACGTCTTTTTTTTCTTTATTTGTATGATAATACCCTATAGTATTGCATATGCAGAATGCAGTCAGTAGGTGTGCATTGTAATTTTCCCTGGAATCCTCGTGTCATCATCGTCATCGACATAGCCGGTCTAATGTACATGTACTTATGTTTCCGCGATAATGTCTCACTTGGTCTCAGTATGAGTAACTGAAGTATAATCGATTGTTAATAATTCTTGATGACTCCTAACTATTTTTTGTATTTGTATTTTGTTTCCCTTGTGGTTTATACTATGAGTGGTACGACATGTGTAATTTTATATCAGTCGTGCACAGACACAGATATCACCTATAAAGATAAAGCTACTCCTTGTAGTATTGTTCAGCTTAGTCTTTGTCAGACTCTGCATAACAAACTCACCATAAAATACATGTTTGCTAAGCTTAATGGCTCTTCATCATTCTTCCACTGTTTGTTGCTATGTAGCTCTAAATATAGAGTGTACAGCCCGAAGTTATTCTATTATATATCTGTACATCGGCTCCTCTGAATATTTGTAGTTAGTATTAATCGCCACTTATTGCTACTGTCACTTTGATTGCTTACAGATTTGAGCTAGTACGAGCCAGACACGACGATTAAGTAAAGTAAGTGTCTTTAAAAAAAAATAAGAGAATGAAAGCCAGAGGATGATACACAGAACAAAAGGAAATGAGATCATCCGGGTCATATCAGCCAGCCAATAGAATACACAAAATCAAGTCGGAAATATATCTACGAGCATCATTTTTGAATCATTGCTAATCATGGCCAGAATAATCGTGTGTGACGAGAGACATAAGAATGGGTATATAATTCAGACTTATGCGAAATACTCGCCGCGAAGTTTCCATTTTCGTAGAGTAGCTATAAGCGATTACTGGTATATCTACAAGTGAAAGTATATGTCTAGCCTCTGTGTATCGTGGCTCGAAACTCAGCCATCCATCAAGCAAGAAAAATGCCCCAGCCAGAGGAAATCCTCACCCAAGTCAGACACAAGCAGGCACAGAATCGAGCATAGCCAATCCATGAGCTTACTCTGCTATAATTTTAGTCACTCCCTTCCTTTTTTCCTTCTCGTTGCCGTCTCTCGTTCTCTTTATGTTTCTTTTCTGCCCTCCGATAGGCTTAGCCCAGCTCAGCCAGCTTGAATCCATTACGGATATCAAGACCAGAAGAGACGAGATCTCTATATCCTTAGACATATACCGTTTTCTTTTCTTAGGCTGACATCGCGTTTCACACCCTCCTGACCTCAATTTTTCTTGTTTGTAAACGCAGCGTTTTCTATCTAGATCATTGTAGACATCAATAATGAATTATCATGGCTTTTTTCAACCTTCTCCAAGCTTTTGATAAGGTGTCGTACTTGATTCATGTCTAAAAAAGGGCGTAGTCATTCGCACCGACAGATAAAGCAACTGCAGCACGTGGTGGTCCGGTCTGATAAGTTCTTGTATGGTTACTGCCTTACTCAATCGTCCATACAAAAACAAAAACGAAACGTTGACTTAGGCAAATACAGAGATATGGAGATCGAAATGAAGATAAAGAGTTTCCCAAACGGGAAAGGGCAACTGCTCCTTCCCTTGTTGGGTAGTGATCTATCTCATCTGTCTTGGGAAAAATAAAAGTGTGGCTTTCATATCATAAATGTGGCTTTTTTTCTATGATAGCTATAAGTAGCGATTATATTCATGTGTAGTTTGAAAATGATTAGATAATTATTCCACAAAAAGGAATAATCACGAATGAGGCTGTGGAAAAGGAAAGGATATTGTGTGGTCAGTTGGTATTGTTTCTAATATTGTTATCGTGAACCGATCTAGATAAAGCTTCGTAGCAGCCAATCACAGCCAATATCTCGCTTCTTCTTTCCTTGGATTTGATCTTGTCTATTACGTATCTCTTCCTCTCCCCCCTCACTTCTAACTATTTCCGTCTCGTCATTCAGTATCCTCTGCTACGTATCTTTCACCCTCTCCTCTTTCGTTCAAGATAAGTGTTTACCATGTGTCCAAAGCGCCTTCTACTAAGCTCTACAAAAGCAGGCGGTGGAACGAACGGACTACGTCATAGACACAGCGCAATTCGGTTTGCTTTGGGTGTGGCAGGGCAAGTAGAGCAAAGACAAAAAGGCCAATAGAGATATAGTAGATAGAAAGGGAGAGAGAGAGAGAAAGAGAAAGGCCATTTTTAACTCAGGCTCGTGCAGTCATATTCAATATGGGAAAGTAGACAAGCGTATAGCCCATTGGGGAAATAAACAAGTCTTGCAAATAGACCTATTTTTGCGTGCTGTTCGGCCCAGTATACAAAGTTACGTATGTAGCCACGGCAGATAGACTTCCTCCTTTCAAAAGTCCGAGAGCAACAATACACAAGCAGCAAAGAAAACATCAGAAGCTAGAGCTACCATATGATCCCGAGCGAAGACAAATAAGTGAGGCCTTTTTTTTTGCCTGTTTATTTACTTTAAACATTTACTAAACCATGAAGCAAACAAACCTATAGCACACCTGATGCCGTTTGATTCTTTCTTCCTCTATTGTTTCTCACTCTCACTCTTAAGAGGGAGGGGGTTTGTATATAGCGTTTACTCGATTTCAGGCGAAGTATTACGGAAGAATAAACCCAAGCCCTTTAGACTCGATCTAATGACGAACAAGACAAGTAAATGGATAACCAGAAAACCCAGCGGTACGCTTCACTTCTTGGGTGGTGTCCGAGATGTCTAGGTTAGACTATTAAATAACACATAAATTGAGATGACACAAACTAAGTCTCCTTGGAAGAAGATACAGGCACAGATGATGTTTGTTAGATTATTAGTGCAAATACAAAATCCATAACTATATTGTGCTTAGTTGTGTTCCCTCTTATTGTTCCTGTTTTCGGATGACGTAGTAGTTTTATACTGTATTTTTTTGTTGTATGTATCATCATCACACAATCAAAATCAAATTGCAGCAACAAATCTCCCCCAAAAAAAATCCAGAAGCGCCCAACTTGTTTTTTTCAAGGTCTTCTGATTTGCCAGCACAAAAAGAAATGATCAGGATATTTCACATGGGAATTTGAAAAACAGAAGAAAAAAAGAGCGAAGGAACGAAGCGAAAGAAACTCTTTTTTTCTTAACTATTTATTGTGTTATATGAAATGTAAATGTGATTTTGACTGCCCATTTGGATTAGTAGAAGGAATATCAAATAATTTTTTTTAGGACAAGGGAATTTTCTGTCAATAACGGTGCCCTATAACTCACCCGAATCACATTAATTTTTAGGCGCCTCGAGGTCACGAAAAAAGAAAGACTTTTATAACAAAGATATTATGAGCAGATAGGACTTCCCCTCTATGTTTATTGAAAAGTCTTGACCGTCTTTTTTGTTTCTAGGGCTCAATTTCAATTTAGTGGCCCTTTCTAGTGGGTCTAGAATAATGAGGGAAAAAGTAAATGCCCCACGATTAGTTTTTAGGCGGGGTTTAGTGGGCAGGAATGGAGACATGGAAGTTCAAATTAATTGACCGCCATTCTTAAGATTTCCATTGAAGTCACGATTTCATAGAGAGAAGTATAAGTTTGAGTGAAAAGATTTAAATTCAGAAAACCATGAGGGTATCAAGATCGAACAATAGTTGACCTGAAAAAAGCAAAAGACTACCTAAAGAATAATTGAAGGGGTATTCGCAGATAAAACACTAAAAACAAAACAAGTAAATCCTAGCCCAAATGAAGTAACTAGATCCTGTGATAACAAGATCGAAGGCTCTAAAAAGTTTCCAAAAAATGCCCAAATAAATTCCCAACTGGAGACAACTGTGAAGTCAAACCAGAAATGCCCAAGTACTAAAATAAACAAAAGAAATACAGAGTAAAAAAAGAATCGCTGAGTGGTATAAATCCTGTCCGAAAAGAAACGCTCCAAATGCCAAGTGAGAAACGAGGGTGTTGATTTTAGTAAGGAAAAGAGAATTAAAAGTGTGGAAGATGATTCCGAAAGAGATAGTTTCTCAAAAGTGAAGAGTAGTAAAAGACAGACAAGAAGCGTAAAGTAGTGGTTGTGTCTACTGAAGCAGTAGATAAGACTTGCGGAGGCTAGATAGCCGTCAGACGCAGATGGTAAAAGCCGAGGCCGGAAGGGCCTTCAGTAGTAGTCGATGTGTATGTTGTATCGAAGTGTTACTGGAGTAGTAGGTTTTGTAGTCCGTGACTGGACTGCGGTAGAGAAACAAAGCTAGATGACGCTATACTTCATTTACTCAGAGATAGCAGACAGCTTGGCGTTCTTCTTGGGGGCGCCAGAGCGGCGAGACTTCTTGGGGAGAGACTTGCGGCGCTCCTTCTCGGCCTGGATCATCTTGATCATCTCGCGCTGCTGCTGCATCTGTTGGCTTCTGAGCTCAGCCATCTCAGCGGCCTGAGCCTGGCGCTCACGCTCGCACTCGAGGAAGCGGTCGCGAGGGCTGACGATGTTGACTGAAGACGAAGTAGAGGAAGAGCCGAAAGAAGACTCAGAGATGCAGTCGTCAGATGGGCTGGCGGCGTCGAACAGGAAAAGGTCATCATCGGAGAGGAATGACGAGGGAATGTGGTGCTCAGAGGCAGAGAGCGAGTCGCGACGGGGCCAGCTGGGGAAGGCGCACGATGAGCGGTCGTCGTGAGAGCTGGATGCCGAGGGGATGTCCATGGGCTCCCAAGCAGAAGCTCCCATGGAGCTGTATGAACCATATGAGCCGTACATTGTAGATATGTGTGAGTGAAGAAGAGTAAAGATATGAAGATGTAGTAGATTGTTGTTGACTGGTAGTCAGAAGTAAATAGATAAGTAGTAAAGTAGTAGAGATTATGATTATCTTGAAGATGTTGATGTTGTTGTTGTGTGGTTTGGTAAATAGAAAAGATAGAGGAAGGTGAGGAGCGAGGCAGTCGTGATATATATGCGAGCTGGATTGTTGGTGGCCGTAACTGCAATTGAAAGAAAGGGAAGAAGGGATGGTAAAGGTAACTACTCCCTCCACTCCATGCTGCCCTTGCCGAGCCCAACTTCAAAACACCCCCTCGACCACCCCTCTGTCCGTTGCACACCCTTTCACGCACACCCTCTCCTGTTGAAATATCCACCCCTCATATTTTGTAAACTCCCACACCCTTTTCCTTCCAGGTTTCTGGCTCTGTTAAATCCTTGCAAAACGCCGCTCTTTCTCTCTGGCTCTCCCTTTCGCACTAAGGCCCAATCAACGTCCACCAGGGTACGAGTCTCGATTAAATAGTCATGTATTTATCGTTTCTGCGTTTTCGCTTTAGCAGCTGCAAAACGCTGCATCTCCGAAAACGCTGCGTTTGGTTCCCTACACACAACCAAACGATAACATACAGTATAATTAAAGCTCCCACTTCTGCGTTTCGGTCCATGTGAACCCAGAACAAAGCTGTGCATTTTGTTATATTAAATCTCGCAATTTATCAATTCCAATCGGGCCAGTCTCTTGCTAAGCTCGTGTTGCTCTTACTCTCTTTGGTCTTCGTTCTGTTGTTCCTGCCTCCCTCTGTGTTCGCATAGCCAATAGATTTGATCTGCTTCCAAATGGACGCCTTCGCAGTCAAGCAATAGCCCACCATAGCGAAATCAATTCGTGACTGCCTATCTGTCCAGCTACGGCTATTTCTCGCTATTTTTGCTCATGTTGTTCTTCTCCAATATCAGGAGGTCAAAATGTAAATGCAATATACAAAATATACAAACGACTTGCTTAATCAAAGCAATCGCCCAACCCTCTGATTAATATGTCCTAGACCCGTGATTCACTTTTTTATTGCTCTTTGTCTCTATCCCCCACGCGCTGTTTTATTAGGCCTTTTTAGTATGCTTTTCTGCTTTGAAGAGAAGGAGAAGGAGGGGCCAAAGTCAATAGCCTTGTCCCATGTTCTGTTCCGTCTATCCACTAGCCATATCCATCTTATCCATAACCAACAGCCCAAAAGAGAACAATAAGGGCTTTAACTCGTCTTTTGGGGCACCTCCCACGCATTTACGCAAAATCGGCGCAAAATCCTAGCGTTGTCAGTGCAAATTGGTTGTCCATTGTTACTTTACCCAGCAGAAAGAAAAAAAAGTATACTAACAACAAACACACACAACACAACAATACACCACACACTTTTCGTCCGCTTTGACTGTCTGTGTGCCAGTATAGACTCCAGAGATAATAATAATAATATTCTTTTTTCTCTTCTATCTCGCCGTCTTCTCGGTCGATCGCCGAGAAATATTCCCGCGCGCGCGTACGTCCTGGACAACTCTATTGCTTCTCAAACACTGAGGGTTACAGCTTGATCCCTACAAACAAATTCTTCTATTCTTGGTCATTCTCTAACCCTAAAGTTGCTCATTCATCTCTTGTATTGATACATTTTACTTCCGTGATAAACAATGATGAGATCTCATCCCAACTTCTTTTTTTGCCAGTACATACTTCATCATATTCATGCAATGCATGCACGTAAACAAGTGCATATTTTCTGAATATGACCCTAGCTTACTTATATTATATAGTAAAACGCAAAACACCCCCTTCCTTACAAAAAATAGCCAACAGCAGCAAACCTAACACCGTCTTTTGACAGACCGCTTATAACAGAAAAATACAGTAAAAAAATAACAAAACAACCCACCAAGGCAGGTTGATCCAAACATTAGAACAGCTGGCACAGCATGCATGCAGCAGAAACAAGAATCTAAACACACACATATATAGTGTATGTGTATGTACGCTGTATGTCGTGATCCTGAATCATCGTCATCGTCATCGTTATCGAAGACCGGCAGCTGTCATGTTTATCAAGAACAAATGATAATAACGAATACAGTACCAATCAATCGAACCCAAGCGATTTTCCTTTGATTTTCTTCCATGTTTTGTTGTCAAGTCCCTCCTTGGCTTGTGATAATGGAGATTTCATTTCTATTTCCCCTCACCGGCAATCAAAGATCACTGAATTTTTATTTTACACTTGAATATTTCCACAAACGAAGCCACTTCACTTCAATTGCCACGAAAATTGTACTACCTATGAAAATAAATTCAATCCTTTTCTTTAATACTGTATTTTTTTTTCTTCGTATTTGCGAATAAGTTGGCTGAAGTATAGCAGTATCACAAAGAGCTGAGAAGAAGAGGAGAAAGGGCGGTCAAGAGTCATCTATGCCACATAAATGCACCTAATAAACAAAGCCGGCTGCCGGCTGTTCTGCCTGGCTGCAGGAAGGAACGACAGAAAAAGATCGGTAAACACCGTACAAAAGAAGAAGTGGGGCAATCTTCCTCTCTTTCGCTGCTGATCAACAAGGCGGTGACAGGGAAGAAAGCCTTTTTTCTTATATAATCTTTTATTTGTGTTTTCCAAGTAGCACATTGCTAGCCGAACGATACAGAGTTGTAAATAATTGCAGATAATAGTAACAAAAAACACCAGCATCGTGGCTTTATATCACCGTCTTCTGTGTTAATATTCAGTTTATTGAATGCATATGTACTGTACTCTGCTGGCATCCGTCTACCAGGGTTTAATCACCGCCGATGGTTGTGTACACGGCAGATTTTCATAGTGTACGCTTTGATTCAAATAGCTTGATTTCGATTTGTTTGTCCCGGATAGCTTTACTGCAAGGAAAAAAGACTAAGAACAGAGATGTGCCGCCTAAACACTACACAATCAGTTGTACTGGATTGCTATGATATCCAACATCCACGCCGCTAATCACGGCGACAATCATGATCCGAGAGCCCGTTGAATATGACAATCCATTGTATTATTTAATATCAGAGAGAAGAAGAGTGTACATATAGATGCCACCGTCTGCCTGATTCCTTATTGTTACCTTTTGGCCGCTGTTTTGGATCTACTGATACACGAAAACTAAACTACGGCTTCTATTTATGGACTATTCTTAGTCGTGGTTTCAAACCCTTTCTGTGCTCCAAAGCGTGGCTATTTGTTTTATCTTTGTCCCATATCGTCTGCACAATAACCTACATATAACTGATCGCAAAGAATACTACCAAAACGTCGTGTTTTGGTTTATGCACGCTCAGTCCTTTTGTTGTTGTATGTATCTTGTTCTTCTGCTTTTACGTTCATTTTCCAACTAGCATAGTACACCCCTCTCTAAACAAGACAACGATAGCATACGGTAATTCAAAAGAGCGGCATGAACAAATTGAGTCTCTCTGTCTCTTTCTTCCCACTAGTAACGAACAAAGAATAACTGAAAAGGCGGGCGGCCCGTGTTCGCTTTGGCTTCTATGCATGCAACTGGCTTAATACAACCCAAGTACAGATAGTAGAAACAAAATAGCGAGGAATAAAAGAAACAAGACCTGTACTTGCATATTCACGTGCTCTATCTGCAATTAATCCCTGTCTGACAAGTACCTTTTCTGTCAACTTTTCCTGTCCGCCTTTTTAGGACCGCTTCGATGTTTGGGGGGGCACAAGAGCGGTGTCTTTTTCTTATAATCAGGTATCACACTCTGATACAAATGATACAAAAATGCACTTATTGTTCACATATTACCACCACTTTATCTTTTTTCTATATTCACCGTAACGCTGTAGGTTGCTATCGAAGCATCGAAAGGAAGAGGGGTCAAATCTGTAAATCAAAAGAAAAGAACGATCGAAGAAGCAGCAAAAAGAGGTCAAAGAGCTTCTATTTCGTTCCTCTCTTCCCTCTTCGTTCTCTCTACCTTTACTCCCGTATTATCTTCTATGATCTTAGTCGAACGGAAACAGCTACATAATCAACTCGTATAACGTCTGTAACAACATATGTACATGTACTACAGATCCGTTTCGTTGTATCACCCTCGGTACACATTAAGATAACACCCGTATTACATTTTGTAGCTGTATTCCCGTGCTCGGGCATTTTTCAACAAAAGTTGAGTCCTAATAGCATTTTGTGTTCTATCTTTACTCTGCCGTTTCGGTTCCTACTTGAAACACGTCCAAAAAGGCCCCAATAGTTATATATTTCCATTCATGTTATACTCCCCCTCCACCTTGGCATTTATCTTGTGTCTTTGACCTCTTGGGTATCTTTTTGCTTCTTATTGTGCCCCTCTTAAACGTCATGATGCTCTTTTACATGTGCCTTTGCACTCTTGAGGGTACGTTTGACCCCTCCAGTGATATCACTCTAGTGATGGCCGATCACGAAAAATGTCCACGGAGGCGTTTGTTGGAGAAACGCTTGGAGCCCGTCCGAACACCTTGAAATATATTCAAATCATAAAGTCTGTTCTGTAGACAAAGACATGCCTATGGCTATCAAATCAGCCCTCTATTTCTCTTTTGATGGTCGATGCCTAGGCGCAGCTTAACAAAAAAAAAAAAATACTGCCTTGCATGTCATTTCCCCTGGTTTTCGTCAAGCGATCCAAATGTACAGCTACGTACGTCTGAGCATCGATCGATGTACAGCTACGTACGTCTGAGCATCGATCGATGTACAGCTACGTACGTCTGAGCATCGATCGATGTACAGCTACGTACGTCTGAGCATCGGAT